>JAODOY010077117.1:0-15605 GCA_025399855.1 Forbesichthys papilliferus
CCAGACAACACAGCTCTCAGGATCATAGGGACACACAAACCTCTCCACCACGATAAGGTGATGGTTCCCAGAGAGGCAATAAGTATAATAGAATAATATTCCATTTTAGTTGTTGTGAATTGGTCTTCCTAAGCCCAGAACTGACAGCACGGGACCCTGTGAATTTGCTCATATGAGTAAATATAATGGCATTGATGTATCACATGTATCAGGGAATGTGTTGCTATGGTAACACTATGTTGTCTGCCTCACCGCTAAGGTGACAGCTTTTAAATGCTGTCAGCTGGTCACCGATTTGCAAAGTGTTCCTATGCCTCTCTCAAAAATAAATTAATTTATATTTTAACATGAAATTGTATATTATTACTGGTGGAAGTTTACAATTTACTGTTCAAAGATGCTTTCTGCATATAGGCAATGCAATGCAAATTGTATTATAGACTATATTTATTTATTTTTAAATCTGTAAAGTTGGAAATATTGACTAAAAATTGAATATGTGCCAGTCATTTGTTTACACATCTTTAAACCCATTTCCTGTTATAATTTGCTTAGATTTTCCCAGATGAAGGCCACAACATGGCAAGTGAGAAGAGCCAGCACTATCTGCTAAATTCTGTTATAACCTTCTTCCGGCAATGCTTCCAGGAGGAGCTTCTGGTTCAAGCGATGCCCAAGAAAGACTAGCATTTATACCTGTTTTGCTATCCTGAGTCCAAATAGAGATATCTGGCAGAACATGTCTAAATTCAGCTTTAACAGGTAAAACTAATTAATATAATAAATAACAGTAAAGAGAATTTTTTGATTTTTATGTACATGTCACAATTTTCTGTTTGAGACTAGTAGCCTACTATACATGTGCTTAAAACAACAAGAATCTGGTATAATTGTAGGTCTTCTAAAAATGTTCTAGAATATCTTTTATTACTCTTAAACTTGTATTAAGTAATGTGCAGGGACAGAAACCCTTTTTACATTTTACATTATTAACAGCTGCTTTGAATATTTGAGGATTTTTATCAGTACAGTACATACGTTCAACAACAGTCACCCTGAATTAAATATACAGTAGCAAAACAATCTAGGACTGTAATCATGAATGAATGCTTGGAGCTCTTTGCATACTTTGTCTCACTGCTGCAATTACACCAACCTATTTGGGTACAGTTATTTAAATGGTCCTCAGTAGACATTTATTTATGTTTGTTTTTACAGTATGTTTGGAAAAACTTTGTACAATCAAATAAATGACAGAGAACCCCATTTCTATATATGCTGCACGTTTTGTTTTGTTGTCAGATATCAATGTATATAAATTAATCTATCCATCTGTACAGAGAACATAAATAAATTTGAGTGCACCTGTTCATACCTTGAGGTAATAATAATCTTGGTTATATACTCATACCATTACAGATTATATATATATTTTTAAATGCATCGTGCTAGACCTCAGCTCTTATTCTAACCCCATCATACTGTACATGTTATTGCAAGTACTGTAGAAGCGC
The DNA here is from genome assembly GCA_025399855.1 of Forbesichthys papilliferus. Lineage (NCBI taxonomy): Eukaryota > Metazoa > Chordata > Actinopteri > Percopsiformes > Amblyopsidae > Forbesichthys > Forbesichthys papilliferus. The sequence goes on from JAODOY010077117.1 coordinate 1,515, forward strand.
ACATTTTCACGTTTCCAGGAGGTAAGGATGAGCTGTAGATAAATATAATTTAGAATTTTTTATACATAAATATGTATGTTTAACTTATTTGAGTACTTAAGTTACACTGATATAATTTGTGTTAGCATCGGTGTATGAGAATAAGTCAACGCTTCAGATCACTATAAGGCCTAAATTGTTTCAGCCCCTTGTGTAGATATTGTTCCTTAACACAGCTAGTATCACTAAATTCCAAGATGGATCAATACACAATAAAACAGGACCAAATGCACATAAATATTAGAGCAGTGATTTCTGTAAACAAGTGGACTTAAGCATCTAAATCACACGAAGCCATTCTCTGGTCAGGCCTTAAACTTTGATCCCAAGGTGACAGAACCGATGAAACATAATTGTGCAGCGTTAAAATGATTGGATCATTCGTCTCCTTTGACAACTGACTCCAGCGATCAATACTTGGGGAAAAAATGTATTCGACCTCTGCTGACTTACAGACTCCACACATCAAGATAATGACTTGTTTTTCTGTGGATTTTATTCATAATTATCACTAGAGGACAATCACAATAAACCCCAAACCTTGACCCCTTCCCAACCCTTAAAAACAGCAACATAACCAACATAACAAGCATTACAAAATCCATCCTAAGAAGAAAATTAACAGTTGAAAAGAAAAACAGGGAAATTAAATGTACAAGACATCCAGGTCAAATCAATCCATCCCCATAGACTTGACGTTCTATGAGATCTGACATATCTCAAAAATATATGTATATACACACTCTGCTTTATTACTATACAAAATGTGGCAACACTTTACATGTTCCCTGTAGACATGCAAACACCTTACTTTAATTTGCACTAAGAATGGCCATCTTTACACAATGATCAATCTTGTATTTCATACATTATAGCCTATTTAGAATTGTTCATGAAGCAACACTGTTGATGATGATGTGGATCATTTGCTTCAGTTATAAATTTCCGCACATCAGAGCCACGCCAGCGCAGATTGGATCATACTCCTCTCTGCTACTCCCCATACAGCCCTTGTGAACTTGTCATGCACAGTTGGTTTTCAGTTGGGGCAGAATTGTGCGGACGCTATACAGTAACACCATCACGGAGCGTGCCTTCAAGAATACGAGATTAGTTCATGTGTAAAACAGGGCATATTTTGCAGAGTATGCCCTAACATGGCCAATGTCCATTCTCCACAAGTAAATGTCATAACTTATTCATGGCTGAACTTACAGCTGACGTAGCGAACTGTCTCAGAGACCAAACTAGCTATGCAATGTGTCTCGGGACCTGAGTTGCCGCGGGTTAGCACGCCGCTGCTATAATGAAGCACTGCCAATGTCAAAGTGTGATCTCACAGCACTCTGCACCTCATAAGGCATCGTACATGTCTACACAAGACCATTGTACAATAAAGTGTGGCCAAGAAACGGGCTTCATCCAGGGAGAGGGGTGGTAAAACCAAAAAACTGACGGAGGATTTCAACAGGAATTGCACACATTCATGAGCGGCGCGGCGCACAAGCTCGGAGCATGTCCTTGTGCCACGGTACAAACCACTGAAGAAGACGTGAGACAAAAACGGTACGTGTGTGCTCCTGGTCTTCCTGCTAGCAACGGGCGGATGTGGCAAAACAAGTTAGGTGGAGATTGAGGGTGAAATGAAACATGCTCTGGGTATGTGTTAACACCGACCCCCCCCCCCCCCCCCCATGCCACAGACTGGGTGGTCCGCTGAGTGAGAGAGAGAGAGTGACAAGAGATTAGGTGAAATTGAGCCTGGGGAGGGGGGTGGGGTGTCTAGTTCTCGCTTCAGTCCCGGAGACGTGAGAGTCCATTGTCATGGTGAAGCCTTTACACAGGAATATACACAGACATACGCACTGCAGTGCTCAAACCAGCACGCACCATCAAACACACAGCGCATGCATATGCCTACTCACACTCACACACACGCCCAGACCTTTGCTTGTACACACATTTCACACACGTCAGGGCCACGGCAGCCCTCAGTGTCTCCACTTGGTCCAAAACGTCAAGAGGCTGACAGATTCCCACTAGATTCTTCCGGAGCGGCTCACAGCTGGTAAGAGCATGGCTCCTATTCGTCCTCCTCGTCCTCCTCTGCAGACAGTGGGAGGAGCTCCTCCTTCAAGCACTCCCTGTAGAAGCTGGTGAGCGTGGCGTACAGGTGTTGGCGACTCTGCTGGGACAGGAAGTGACCCTCGTCCGGGTAAATCTGACAGGCACAGCGGACAAGGGAGGAGTTGCTTGGGTTTGCTTTTATACTCTGCAATTAGTCGCCGAGGTTTACCGTTTCTTTAGAAGAAGAGATTTGACTTAATTTATTGGGGCTCGTGCAGCCTAAACACAGTGTTTATGGTGTGCTGTTGCACTCCATTGCAAGTCAGAACTAGGGAAAATCTAACTTCCTAAATGTGTAAAGGAATGACTATTTGACTATTCCAAATCAAAATTTCAGTGTTTTGTACAAGAAGAATAATCCTGATGTCACATCAACATGGCACTGCCAAGTACACTGTTAACTGTTCTCTGCATAATACAGTATACTGTATATTTTCATTGAACACAATTATTTGATCTAAAATAAATACTTGGTAAAGACATGTATAATCTAGATACGATTTGCACTGCATTGTCTTGTTACCCTTACAAAACTGCATACAGTACCTGCATGGAGTAGTTTGCTCCAACTTTAACCAGATTCTTGATGAGCTCAGCGGTATGCTGGAAGTGAACGTTTGCTAGGAAAAAGAAATATAAACTGTCAGCATAATCCAGATAGAATTCTAACAAGGGAAAAGAAGACACTATTTCTACACATCTATATCACAATATTGTGCTATAATAGATGGGAGGACCAGAAGAGTAGCTCACAACCAATTCACTGTGATTCATGTGTGAGTTCAACAAGATCCAGCATCAATGTAGCCTCTCTCCTTTTTAATCATTTGCCTCAATACGGTTATGACTCTGCATGGCTCTTTTAACACATTGTACATGAAATTCCCCCCCCCCCCCTCCCCTCACCATCTGCAGTGCCGTGCACCAGCATCAGCGGCTGTCCCCTGAACGCCTGAACATTCTGCAGCACACTGGAAAACTGAGGAGATATAACAAACCGAAACATAACAATGGATTAAGCTAGTGAGTGCAGAAGGATGCAAGAATGAAGTGGCATTTAGTAACATGGCATAATATACACACAGCTAAATTTCATTCAATTTTTTAATTACAGTATAAACGTGTCTTTAGTTCACGCAGTATAATTATATTAGCTTGCATGAGGAAATAGTGTGTATATTTGGGAAGCAGTGACATTTCCTATTTTAACGGCAGATAAACAGTCAATGCACTGGCCACAAGCAATAGATAGATTTCTAAAATCTGTTTATGTAGGTTACACATGATATTTCACATTGTACTCTATTCATTTTTAGTCCTTTGCATATTGGTGCGCTCTTGCACGTCCCTGTATGTGTAACAAGCAGCGTGTATACACATTGTCCACCTGCCATAGGCGATACTATATTTATAATGCTCCTTGCGCTGACTTTAGACCAGGTATTTGCTGGTCAATCACTTTCCGCTGCCTCAAGATAGCAATGCGCTAGACCACACCTCATGTTTACACCAACACACCCACGGGCGCTAAAATGGGCACCAGTGCATTTGCTATTTAGACCACCTGGGCGCTGGATGGGAAAATGCCAACTGTGTCGGTTTGAAACTACTGTAGCAAAGACACTTGCGTTTCTGCTTTGCGCTGCTTTGCGCCGGGTGTAAGATAGGCCCTATATAGTGTCCCTGAGCAAGACACCTAACAGTAACCCTAACTGCTCCCGGTGGTTAGATGGTGCCTTGCATGGCTGACATCACCATCAGTGTATGACTGTGTGTGTGACTGGGTGAATGTGAGAGCCGGCTATAATGTGTACAGCGCTTTGAGGGGCTAGGTTGGAAAAGCCTTATATAATTACAGACCATATACCATTTATTCAAACAGCCAATAGCTTTCCAATGTAAAAATGCATGTGCTGCGTTGCTGTCTTTTTAGTACTGTAAATGTTTATTTATTTATTTATTTATTTATTTATTTAAAAAGAATGTTTTAGTCTGAGAAACACGTTTGATTGGCTGGGGATGCTGTGGTGTTCTGTCTGCACATCATTTTGTCGTGTCTGTGTACAGCACAGATAAAACGTCAAATCTTCTCGAGGCACGGCTGACAACCGTTTGTGAGACCCGGTGTCATGATCTAACAGTGAACTGTCATCACACCAGGGATGAGTGACACTCATTTTTTCTGCGGCGCATAAAGACCGCAGTCAAGTGAAAAGCTCGCTACATGCTCCTTGTAGAGCTGTGTGGCGTCATAACAGCGAGGATCTGAGTCAGGAGTCACGCTCAGAGACGGTGCCGCGAGTCCCTTTTAAAAAAGAATACCCTGAACAAGATTGACGTAAACATGTACGGGAAGGAGCTAAACACCCACCTGATATCTGCTGTCATCCCGTAACGGCATGCCGAGGTATCTCTCCGAGAATGCTGACGCTATTGCAAACAGAAAGTGATGCGTTATAAACAGCGTCTTAGCAAAGCCTCCGCTAATATGCTGTATGAGTCAGATGTGAGTGACCATCTGTCACACGGCAATGTTTTAACTGTAATCTACTGTATATGACCCCCAAAGCAGGTGAGACGCTTCCCCAAGGTCTTCAGAATATAGTGAACACTGGAACTCCCTGTTCTTTAGAGATTGTTTGAGCTTCTCTTTAGCCATCAATCCTGGATTCCGTTAATTCCCCTGACAGTTAAATGGATTCCAAGTGGCAGAGGTGAATCATGTATAAATTCAGTATATTTTTTATTTTTATGATTGCATTCAGATCAATTTGCAGTGAAATTGCGCATGCATTGATACTGTGAAATTTAATGTGGACATTCAAGCTTATTAATGAACTCGAATGTTAAAGTACACACCGATGTGAAGGGGAATTCTGTGTACTGTAAACCATGGTATACTCACCATAGAGACTCCAGTCTATCACCGGTGACATCGCACACGAACATTTGAACAGGTTGTCTGTCGACTTGAGCATCATTAATGTTGTGTATGCGCCATAACCCTGAACAACACAAGAGTGTTAAGAATTACTCATATTAAACATTTGCATACCTCGATGTAGGTATTTATTTATTAAAATGTACATTCTTGAATTGTGCCCCATTAAGCTCCATTTGTTCGGCCTGCCGCCAAATATGTTGAGGTATTTTTGGTGGTGTTTGGTAAAAGTATGCTGTATTTTCCTATTTTCATACGTTACTTGTGTATGATAAGTGGTCGACTGAAGCTCACCCTTCCAAATACTCCTATCCGCGTCCGATCAATGTATGGGAATTTCATCATGTATCTGGGGGGAAACATCAATTACATAAATAAAGCCAAGATGGCTATATGCACAGCCGATCAAAGAAAAATCAAAGCACACGAGAACAAACAAGCATTGAAATGATTGATTTAGCTATCATAACCCAGGACGCTGTTGAAAATGAGCTGTTTAATCTCAAGAGCCTTTCCTGGTAAAATAAAGGTTTACTTTATAAAATAAAGGTTTATTCATAACACCCTAGAAACCATTATCTCAAATAGTTGACATTATATCTTGTTTTGATGTATTTGGCTGCTAGCACAGAAATGGGTTGTCAACGTGAAACACGTTGCAAACATTACATATTTTTGGTAGAGTTGATGTATTTATTGTTTATTCATTTTCAGTTGGGATTTCAATCTACATCACTTTTCACATAATGCCCTTTTGGGGGTCAAATAATGTTGACCATTTACTTTGGATTACATGCTAATAAAAAACTGAAACATGGCAACAATTTGCTGTGAGATGGAATCCACTTAAACAAGGTAAAGAATTGAGAATTAAGTTTTATAAGTTATATAGTTATATGTTAACTAAAGAAAAATGTCCTGCCAAAGTTGACTAGAGGCAATAAAGACAGAACACTGAAAGTTACTGTATGCTTACTGGAGGGAAACAATTGTAGCAACAAGTAAAAACAGTTGATGTTTCAACCTTTTCAAAGGGTAATTTTACCATAACATAAATAGGCATGTGAGTGTCGGGATCAGTTTGTCCATTTTTCCTGCTGATGCCTCGCATCTTATTGCCTGTGTCCACTTAAAGGTTAGTCTTTTGAGTTTGGCAGCTTATAACAACTTAGTTCTGTTTATTTTTACCTTGATGGTAGTGCATCGACTGTCACACAGCAACTTTTGCACAACCATGCATATAATTGTATCCTTATCTTATTAATATGTAATGACAAACAACCAAATACATTTTGATAAACACGCTTGTTGGACCTCCAAAATCATTGGCAAAATCTCATCCTCAATCCCCAATACATTACATTACATTATAATTTCTCAAAGACTAAACGCATTCTCAAAACTGTAAACATAAATCCCACCACATTAAATAATTTGTTCAAAACACAATCATTATTGATTGCTTCAACACACAATGCTTATATAAAGCACACAACACAAATGTCAGTAAATGACACAAAAATGTTGATTATGTCACCTTCATCTAAATGGATTATACCAATTCTCATTTTATTGCCATCACTCCCACAACATTTATGTGTGTGTTCATTGGGCATGCAAAATAGTGCACAGATCAACAAATACACTAGCATTCAGAATCTCATAAAAAGATGTCTACATGTATGACCTTCATCCTATTCATCATTCCTCAATATAATTAAAATAATATTTTCAGCATTGAAATGTACTGTAAAGTGTGACTGCCAGACTCATACCCAGATGTCATAGAACCCATGGATGCTGGCTGTGAGGACAACACACCAGAATATTGCAGGGGATGGCAGCCAGCGGCATACAAGGAGATATTTACATAAATTAGGGGAAATATCAGGTGTGATATTTATAAGCAGTTGTGGCCCAACAGACATTTGTCGACAGAACGGGTGTATGGACAGTAACAAGCTAGAGGACATGTATTGACTACTTTACTATACTGTACTGTGTGAGAATTACAGTTTTTTTGTGTGGCATTATATTTTGACTGCAACCCGATTTACCTAGTGAAGGCCATTTTGACACAGATGTTTAGTATTTTGTGTGCCTTTGTTTATGCAATAAGAAATATACATTTTAATTTGATGTAAGTGCATTGACAAAATAGTTAAATTTGAAACATGAGTTTGAAATTTTGAGAATCTGAGGGCCGTTGCAGGTGAAACATTGTTGTGGTAAACACTTTTACTGTTGTTTGTGTTTACAGTTTAAAGAATGTGTTTAGACTTTCAGAAATGTATGTTTAATCAATTAAGAAATACTGTAATGTGTAGTAAAACTTTAAAAACTGGACCTAATATAAAGTAATTTAAAAAGTTAATAATATATAGTTGAATCAAATACAATTCTAGAAAGTTGTGTGACGTACTCCAGGGCAGCTAACTGGTCCTGAACCTCCACAGTACCCAGTCTCTGGTGGATCTCCTGCAGAATCCTCTGGCCCTGGAAGCCACTGCCCCTGCCGTCCAAATGAGCCACGATGATGTTGTCTGAGCTGACCAGCACAGAGTCCCAGTCTAGAACAAAGCGGTCACTCACAGACTGACCACCGGGGGCACCATCACTAACAACGTGAAAAAAAGAAGAATTATTTTTTATTATTTATTATATAATATTATTACTTATTCATGCAGATTCAATTGTGGTACTGTAGTATTTTCCAAATTATTAGATGTTGAAATAAATAATAAATGATAACCCTTAAAATCCATAAACACATGCATGTTCTGTTTGACTTTGGTAATAGAAAATCAAAGCAAAACATAATTTCATAAAGTCTCATTAAGTAATGCAGTACTACGCAAGCAGTTACCCTGTCTGCTTAGCTCACAACAGATAATTTACCAGAGTGATAACTCATTCAATATTTATCACGATAAAATATTTATAAATAACACACAAAATTATAAATGTGTGATTTCATGATTTCATTAGCTTTCATCACAGCATTATTTATGTCACTATATACATACACCATCAAAAGGAGGCCATAATGATGTGTATCGGAGAAGTCTGGTGGGTAGGAGATCTTCAAAGGCATGTCTGGAGAAATAAAACATTCAAGATTAAAGTGTATACTGCATGCGTGTTGGGCTATAAATGGAATGTGATGACAGCCTCCCCACCAAAATGCTCCAGCTGAACTGTTCTGAAGTCAGCCATCTGAATCCGCTTGTACTTCAAGGCTGCCTTGAGCATGGAGTTGTTTTCAAGGATGTAGTAATCTGTACAGAAGCGTTTGGATGAAGATGTTCAGATAGTTGAGCGGCCAATTACATCACTGCATGCAAATGACATGTTAACAGCACGGAGGTTAGTTTGTGAGCTATGCACAGCAGTCAGATAAGTAGGACAATGTGCCATTTTCATATTTCACCTAATCTTATTTTATGCACAGTTGTAAATATTTACTTTGTCTTAACTCTCACACACTCATCTTAACATGACATACTATTTTGCGATGGTTAATAAAAGATCTAAACAAAAAACAACATTTCAAACTATAAAGCCCAGATCTGTGGTTAGACTAGCTTCAAATTATTCAGATTAATCATAATTTTGCCCAAAATAATTTGGCATTGGCTGGCAATGCTAACAGAACAGGGAATTTGAATTAGCATTAAATATAGTAAAAATTAATCAATTTCAAAAACACACTTGCTGCTACCAGAGACAGAAAAGACCCCCCTTACAATATTCTCCACGTGATATAAACAATAAACGCCTGATTTGGTCATTTCACTATTCAGCCCATGTGAGAAGCCACTAAATGAAATGGAATTCATCCAGAAGTTCTAATGGAAAGCCCAAAATCAATAGGCATCTAATTATGAGACAGCCAGTGGCTTTGACTTCACTGCTGTGGATGGCAGGTTGGCCCAAACAACCCTGGGCTAATTACTCGCCTTTCTGCACCACAGCTGTTCACTTTTTTGGACAAACTATTGATAGATGTGCAGGCATGGAATACAAGTGAATTGCGTGTTCGTTTTGATTAGAATGTTTTGGAAGGGTAACACAGAAGTAAAGCTCACTAGGAGGAGGACACAGAAAAGGACACACATTCTTTTGATTTTGGAGTGTGGTCAAAGCGGGCCCTTATCTCTTCGCTTAATAACAACATAGTATTTTGAAATTAGCAGTCTCTAAACGAGCGGTAACAGCAAAATGAGCCATACAAATGCCAATGGGTCAGCAGCACATACCGTGACACAGGTATTATCATTAGTCAACTCAAATACCAATGATCGTCATTATCATATCTAGGAATTCTAACGTAATTGATAACAATATGAGGCATGAGGTAATAAAACAATATACAATTTGCGTACAACTGCTTTATGCTATTCTGTTATTTATATTGTAAACACAATGACTATGAAAACCTACACATTTACCACCATACAGTATGTATTTGTTGATATTAAGGTTTTTGGTTTACTGGAATCTGGAACAGTAGGTGGGCATTAAGAAGAGTTTTAGGTGAAGAGGGTCAAGCCACTGCAATCACATGACCTGCGTCATTAGATACGTCCTTACCCCCACATTTAATTATTTATTTATTTAATAACATAATTTTTTAACCCCTATTGTTGTGGGTCTAAATGATTTACATATTTGTGAATATGTAAACAATAAGCATATTATTCTACCTCCATCACAAATGCACATGCACACACATTAACGTGCAACCATTAAGAAAAATTCTGTTCCTCACAAATAAAATGAATTTATTGTTATTGGCAACCATTTTTCATACTGTATCTATAGGCCTAATGTTTATACCTGATAAATGATTGATGACATGAGCAGTTTTAGTGTTAAATGTTATGTTTGTAAGACACTTATCAGCGAATGTTATTAGCAGATGTTCCAAAAAGTCAAAAGCAATGAGGATATATGAGATGTAGATGCTTTTAGAGAGATCTTACTGGCATTGTTGAGGCTGTGCAGGATGACAGTAGGAGCTCCGGGACCTGGAAAGACAAAGATAATGTTTTTATTGTTTTATATGTATTCGCTGTACTGTAATACATTACATGTACGTTGTAATACAATAAACTGACAATACTATGTGTTTATAATTGACACCTGAGGTTGCATATCTAAAGTGCTCAGCCTTCTTTGTTAGGGTATGGCTTTGCACTTTACCCATATCAACTAGGTTGGCTGAAGAACATGAGTCACTGCTCAATGCCTCTTATACATTGTCACTTTCTCACCAACTCAGTTTTCGCCTCGACTTTAATTCATGCAACAGACTACATTGAACATTTGTTTGTACTTACTGTATGTACATACTGTATGGACTGTATGTTACTTGTTTCTAGCACATTAATCACACAATTCCAATTTTATACAATATTAATGAAAAACAATGCATATCTATCCATCTACATACAATAAAAGAATAATGTAACTGTAATGATTGGTTTGGTTGCACAATTGTTAAGTATGCTGTTCCCAAGCGGATTATAATGCTTTAAGCAGCTTTTTATTTTATGAGAAAGGGCACCTTCTCTTCTAGTGGTCAGCTCAAAACACTATGTGCCACAGAGACATGGTTTCATTCGCCAAACACACCTGTATGAGGCCAGTATAATCACACACATTTAATGTGGGAAATTAAATGCCGGGTACAATGCTGAGGTGAACTAGCGACAAGCTTATTTAGCTATGCTGAACCCGGCCTTCTACAGGGAATAAAGCTTTCAAGATTGTTTTTTATTGCATGTGAGCTAGGGGACATCTTTTTTGTCCAATAAATCACAACGCCAAAGTGCTAGTGCATGTGAGCATGTAGCTCTCATCTCGTGAAAGTAAATTGGAACAATAAACAATACCAGACCATGCCCTCATTTTAATAAGCTGCTCATTGAACAATAGTGCTACCCAAAGCAATTATACACAATAGAGCGGCTAATTGTTTTCAGTTTATGCCTTTCATTTAAAATTTATGAGATGAATTTTAGCTTTGAGGATGACAGATTACTATCGGCAAACCCCTGACATCTGTCAGATGCTTCTATCTGTTGGGTGAGATGGTTGACTAAACTACAAACAAACTGCAAACAACACATAGTTGCTTTTAAATAGTTTTGTTTATAGAGTTTTCGAAGTTATATCAAGTATCATTGCACAGTAATGCAAGCCCTCTTAAGGCCAACGCCCCCTGAAAGCTTCGATGCGCGTCAAGAGACGGCAAAGTATTAGGACTAGTTATTTTTAATGGGACAACGCCCACTGGCAGGGTCTGACGCGCGTCGAGGTCAAGGTTTTGAACGCGGTTCTATTTCTTGACCGTCAAGCCATAAACATGCATTGAATATCTGCAGGTTTCTCAGCTCATCCGTCATTTTGACTTTACCGTTCAAATGCATTCCTTGACGCACCGCCGAACGACGCAGCCATTGGGCGGTGGCCTTTACTGTATGTTTTTGTACAGGATATTTCCATATGTAGTATATGGATGTATAATATGAGAAGCCTGGTAAAACCATTCTGATTTTGCTAGCTATGTCAAGACAATTTGCACATCAGTCTAAGCAACCGAAAACCATTTGTCAGCCGCTAACAGAACCATCACCCAATCAGCATCCAGGTGAGTTGTCCAGTCGGTGTCTACAGTAACCTGTGTTCAAAAAACATTTTTCTGATTGGATGACAGTAGACCTGTTGGTCAAACATTTGTTGTTTTGATTGGAGGAATGTGACCACCACTAATTCTGTGCTATTTGCACAGAAGTGAATCTTAAGATCGTCGTAGCACTTCGGGAAATGGGGTTCCACAACCAGACCAGGGCCCGATTTCCCGAAGTGCTATGATCTTAAGATGCATTTAGTTGTCACATTATTTTAGTGGCGTGTTTCCTGAAAACATCGTTACCTAATTGCATCTTAAGATCATCATAGAGCTTCGGGAAACAGGCCCAGGACAATATTTTTAAATTCATCAGATGCAAAATGTGAAAGAGTGGTAGAAGATTAATTAATTATTTTCCCACAGGAATAGACCACCACAGAGTCCGGACCATTGCACATATTGGAAGTCTTTTAAATGTGCTGGAGAAGACTTTAAGAAGTATTATAGTATGGATTCTATTGGCTGACCTACCTTTACAGTGAAGGATGATGTGTTGGTGGTCAGGACTGATTTCAGCATCAAAATACAGACAGTGAGCCTTGTTAAGTTCACAGGTTAAACATCGCCGTGGAAACAGACCCACCGTCTTCACACTGAAAACAGAAACAAATAAAATGACGAATAAATGAATGCATGTATTGAATGACCTACAGGCATCAACACAACCCTGCCAGCATGAAGGACGATGTCTGAACTCCGCTCTGAACCATTATTTGTGAAATAATTGTGTGCAGAATATGCCACCAGGGTGATTGTATTCTGATTGCACAGTCAAGAGCACAGCAAACAAAAGAAGCATAAGATATTGATGGAAAATAGCCCAAATGAGATTTTCATTTACGAAAATCTATTGTTGTGACAAAGAATACAAGGGATTTTATGAAGCTGTCCAAAACTACAGTGTGGTAATTGGCCGGAAAATTAATCACCTGAAAACTTGACGTCTTCTTGGAGAACCTTCCGTACTGATAAAGTAACTGCCAAAAGAACACAAAGATGTGGCAATTATATGAAGGAAAACAAAATCTTTAGATTTATTTTCATTCACCACAAGACAATTCATTTTTAATTTTAGGCATAATTAGTCGAAATAGCCTTGTAAAACTATCTTGATTTTACAAATGTCTGTTTTATTATTATATCAGTCTGTGTACACGCAATTGAAAATCAATTGTCAGCCCAATTGAGAACCATCATAGAATCAGGTGAGTAGTTCAATTGAGTCCGATACAAATGGTGTGCCTGTGTTCAGAAACAGTTGTGATTAGTTGAAGGTGGTCCAAATGTTTAATGATCATCAGCAAACACTTGTTGTTCTGATTAGTTGAAGCTGGTCCAGTCGCCTGCTAATGAATAGATAGATAGACATTTTACCACCGTATTTGAAACCACTTTGAATAGAACATTTCCAGACAGAGACCAACAGGAGGTTGCAAAATCGTATTCTGTAATTTGTGTCGCAAATCCAGAGCTTACTGTGCATTTGCTTTCATCAATCAGTTGCATACAGTATACTGTAATGACTATTTTGTTGTAGTTTTAAAGCCAATGTGATTATTTCCCACAAAAGGTGCCACTACATACTGTACACACATAGCAACTGTATTCTGTACTGTAGGCTACATGCTCAGTGTGTGTGTTTCTGTGTGTGTCTGTGTGTGTGTGTGTGTGTGCGTGCGTGCGTGTGTGTGTGTGTGTGTGTGTGTGTGTGTGTGACTTTTGATGTGCATAGCCACTTCTCCCAGGAAAGTGAAGGGGCAGAACTTGGAATCCAGACCCCTATTTTGATATTCATCAACATGATCAGATCAGAAGGTCAGATGTTGTGTGATTTGACTACTGTCCTGAATATGAAACCGTTGCAGAACCCTTTAACTTCTCAAGAGAAGGGGCTCACTGACAATCACAGTGCCTTTAAGGCTTGTGCGTTAGGGCGGGTCATACTCAGGTGCTAACATTAATTTGAAGGAAATCCTAACATGAGGGGTGTCTAAAATATGTATTTTTTATGAGGAATTCAAATGTGAGTTTAGTTTTTGGATAGGATGATCCTAACCTACATCATTTTTGTTATTTGTAAAATGCCAAATGTACACGTTTGAAACACTTAGTGTACAGTAGTACCATATATAAGGAAATAATTAATATTTACATAGACAAATGAAATGTACATATCTATTAAGTAATGAACTGCATGAAAAATAAAAATTTACAAGGAACAATCTGACTTTCTGAACTTTGCCAGGTTGCACAAGTCCTTCTTTAATTAATTATTGGATCTCCTGCT
>JAODOY010077128.1:0-15605 GCA_025399855.1 Forbesichthys papilliferus
TGGGTTTGCTTAAATTTCCTTTTGGCTATATTATTGCCTTGTTCTTCCATGTCTATTTAATTTTATTAATTTGTCTCCCCCCCCCCCCACGTGCACACACACACCGTTTAAATCTCCATTTTCCTGCGACCCCCCTCCCCAACCCCCCAGGTCAGTCCACCACTCTCCATCCGTCTTCCTCTGCGCTCTGCTCTTTACTTCCCTTTCCTTTTTTTTCTCTTTTTTACGGCTCCCGGTAGAGTCGGTGGATGGAAGCACTGTGGCTCACAGCTATGCTGACTCAGCGGGAAATTACCATTCACTGTGGCCAGCGTATAACCCTAGCCAGTAGCACACTGCGGTATAGTATTACTGTAGTACCACACTACAGGACGGCAAGATGAATGTCACCCCCTCCCCCCCCCCTTCTTTCCCCATGGTCACCTAACATGAGAGAACCATGTCTGAACCCGGTGGCCTTGCAAGTCAGCCATCGCCATCGGTGTATGAATGTGTGTGTGAATGGGTGAATGTGTGGCTATACTGGAAATCGCTGTGAGTGGCCGGAAGGTCGGAAAAGCGCTAGATAAATGCAGTCCATTTACCATTTGCATAAAAAGGGGTAAATGCGTACAGCTTTAAATCGGGTCTGAAAAGTTAAACCCGACATGGGCCGAGCCCGACACAATTCTGTTTGAGCTCGACCGTGTACGGAGCCCGAACCTGAAGCCAGAACCTGATTACAATCTCAAGCTCTATGAATACACGCACATTAAAGCAGACTGTCTGTCCTTTAACCGCACACTGGTTATCACAATAACTGATCCTGGCCAATACAATAACTGTCCAAATATCAGCTTGCACAGTAAAGCCAGAGGACAATGTACTGTATGTAGGAAAGTGTGGATGGGAGAAAGCTGAAAGAAGAGAGACAGGCTGTTGGAACAGTAGCGTGGACCATATGGCTTGATGCGCAATTCTAAGATAGGACACATTGACAGGTAAAACAGCAGATCTGTGTGTGTGTGTGTGTGCGCGCGAGCGCGCGTGCGTGCATGTGCGTGTGTGTGTATGCGTACCTGCAGCACAATGGGGAGCTGTTCAGGAGGGTTCCTGTTTTCTACGCCCATTGTCAACCACACCTGGAATGCTGTCAGCTGCTCCGCAAAAAATGGGCTGTGCTGTTGGAAAGAACAAACGCACGTTTATATTTCTGATGCTTTAAAAAACTCCCCACAGACACTTTTTGTTGTTCCAAGGAAGTTACGCCTTTTGTTAGAAGCAAATGTAGTTACCAAAGAACAGATAACAGCTATTTTTATTTTAGCTAACTAATGAAGGCAAAAAAAAAGCTGGTTTAGCACAGACCTGAATAGGAAAAGTAAGACCAACTTCGAGGGGCAACGTCATCAGCGTCATCACTGAATACATAAAACCTTGTACAATCTAAACTGGTATGTGTGTTAGTTACTGCAAGCTAAATCTAAACTAATACACACACGCGCACAAATTCACCAAATACCTCCTCGCATTCCTCTAGCTTACCATTGCGTGTGCTGCAAAGATAGTCTGGTACTTTTACACAGCCCCGACTCAAAAATGTGGAAAATAAACAAAATGGAGAACACTGCTCACAACAACAATGCTCTTGGTTTTGCAATACTTTTCAATGCGTGTGTTTCCGAGCTTCTGAGGGAGTTTGTTTTGATTTCGGCTCAAAGTTAGCAAGCGTTCTGGAGAATGACTAACCCTGCTTTTAATGGGATTAAAAGTCTCTCACTTTGTGCACATCATTTCATAAAATATATGGGGGAATTATTATTTAGGTGTTGATCTGCCATAATTGTAGCCCCCCTCTGCCTCCGTGCTCTCTGGAACATGACACAGCAATTAGCCTGACTGAGTGTTTGATAGCCACGGAGCTTTTGATCACAGCGCGTCATAAAATTGGGCTGGGAATTACAACAGGGTTGCGTAGTGTTGATGGATGCAGGGAGAGCAAATATCAATGCTTTTTGCGCCTCGACAGCTAAATTAAATTGTGCATAATCAAAGCTCTGAGGTGAGACCCAACCGCACATTAATACAGGACACACACGGTTCGTTTGTAGATTTAGGATTGCATATTTGAATCCCGTTAATGAAAGAATGGTTAAAAAAGTAAGCTTTGTGAACAGCGCTCATTATTCATAATTTGGTTAAATGAATCTGCACAGAGCAACACATGATAAACACAATTATATTACCGACAGTGATTATTAATAGGTTATTATTTTATGTATTATTTATCTCCCTTCAACACCCTTAGCATATATAATCCAACTGATATTAAAAACTGCTGCCGTGCCATTAGAAAAACAGTATTATACAGCTTCACTATTTGTTGGGATAGTCTAACGGAGAGAAAGGAAAATAATACTACATTACAGACAGGAAATTAAAGGTTTCTGACAGATTGAGGATGGGTAAGAATGAAAGCCACAGTCTTCTTCAGCCCAGAGGCTCAATAACAAGCACCGTTAAGTGTTTTTCAGGCAGAATGGTACAAGAATATGGGCGGGAGAGAGAGAGAGAAGCTGAACTGCTCCCCGGGGAGTGATAGGGAAGATGCCCAGCCCAAAGTGCCAGGCAATGTGTGGAGGGAAAAGGCCTGGAAAACTTTAAAAAGGATTTGAAGAGTAGGAGGGTGTTTTTATCTGAGGCCACAGACATTGCTGTTTCGTTAGGATTACACAGTACAAACTCGCTGCTGCTGCTGCTGCACCTTAAGCGACGTGCAACGTTAACGTTCTTACAGCCACCCTGCTGGCGGACCAATCAGGGTGGGTTAGTGAGATGAAGTCAAGCGTGTTTCAAAATGGTGGTAGAGCTAGATGAGATGACCAAAAGAGTTGTAGCAACGCCGATTGTTTAAACGCTGTGCAATAGTTTCAAAATGAACCAGAGGTCTACGCCCAGGAGGAGGCAATGACTGTTAACACTTCCCAATAGAGGGTAATCTTACTGGGGCTTTGCCTGACTGTGATGCCCACTGTGCCCGGGGCATCCCTCCACATTTTATGTGCACGTGACTTATAAGATAGCGTGCACACACACACGCCACCACCCACTGTCTATTGCGCTACTCTCAGCGTGTCTTGGAACACATGCAATGACTCAAAGTTCCCTGTCATGTCAGCACATCTGACAGTCCCAACAGCTAGCTAGCTAGCTGAGCACGCCTGCTTGCATTAGGAACAATAGCCTGTCCACATGCAGACCACATCATCACACTACATCACATTACTGCTAGTCAGTCACTAGGAGTGACTAACACTATTAAGAGTTGACATTCTACAACCCAATCCACTGATTCACTGGATTCATCTTTCTGAGTGATGAGGCAGGGCAAATGCTGTGGGTATGAAAGCAAGAACCACTAGCATAATGTGATGTGGTGTCACTGGTCGCATTCTTCATCCGTGGCCAGTTTCAGGGGGTGCGACACCACTTCTACACGTTTTATCTTAGCTCTGTGAAGTTGGCAAATATTTGGATTGGTTTGTGCACACAAAATAGATATCTGCGCTCACAATTAAACATCCTCAGCCCCCCAACTCATCACATGAATTTGTGCATCATCTGTGCACATTTGTGCAGACAAAACAAACATTTGTGTTTTATTATTATAAATTTTATTGAGGTTTATTTTATAAACAGATTAATGTCATCGTCCTCCCATTTGTCTCACGCTGGAATATGCCAAATTGCTCATAGGCTTAACATGGAAATTAAACTGTTTATTTCTTTAAAACGCTTTGCGCACACATTTTTAGTGTACATAAACGATGCACAAACCAATGAAAATACTCATTATCACATTGTTGCCAACTTCACGTGCACACTTACTCGACAAGAGTCCGTCCCAATACATAAACAGACACAGACACACTGAACACACACACTTTCTCGACAAGAGTCCGTCCCAATACGTAAACAGACACACACACACACACACACTCTGAACGCACACATACTTACTCTGAAGGCGGTGCCTTCCTCGATGATTGTAGGGAGCTGAGATAAGCAGATGTCCACAGCCAGGTCCCATGCTTGCCTGATGGAAAGACACATACATACACACACAAACGTAAGTTAGTACATAAAGACTTATTCAAAATTAGTCTCAGTCAGTCAGACTTTCGCTGAGATTATAGTCTGGAAACCCTGTTTGCATGAGCGTTCTCACAGCCACCCTGCTGGAGGACCAATCATGGTGGGTTTGTGAGATGAAGTCAAGCGTGTTTTAAAATGGTGGTAGAGCTAGATGAGGTGATCAAAACAGTCGTAGCAACGCCGATTGGTTAATAGCTGTCCAATAGTTTCAAAATCAACCAGAGGACTACGCCCAGTAGGGGGCAACGACTGTCCACACTTGGGTCTGGCTACACCAGGCTAGCCTTTAACAGCATTGCCACACAATTGCTTTCTCTCTCCCTCAAAGCCATTCACACACATTGCCTCAACCCCCTCCAACCCCTCCCCTCCAGCCAGGGGTTCTATAGAGGGCAGCACCAAACCTGTGATACATTCCTCAATGTGTCAGCATTCTCCGGTGGCCATCATGTCTAATTCATAGCGTTGCATAACACAACATCAAAACCTCCTCCCCTCGCGCTCTCTTTGCCCACCGCTCTGTTTGGCTCAGAGCTCCGAGGGAGGGTGCTCAAGCTGCAAGCTTACACTGTTATCGGGGTGAGGAAGGGGAAGGGGGGGGGGGTGTTTCTGATTAAACACATCTCACGAAGCAGAAGATGTGCACGTTCGTGACTCAGGCTCCCACGTTATCCCACGTCTATTTTTTATTTTTATTTGTATTTAGTTTTGTCCAGCTACTAAGATTTATTGGCACTAGCAGTCGAGCTCTTGATCAAAGCACCGGCGCCACAATGTTACAGACGCAATGAGTCGACTGGCCCCCAGGTAGCACAACATGTGAACAGAAAGCATGATCGACAGCGAGTGGGGGGAAATGGAAAAGAGAGATCAATTCTATAATATTGACCTGAACCGCTCAATATTATTCACCAAATAGACAAACACAGAATGTGTGTAATTTTGGATATGTCTGTGCTTGGTACCCTGGAAACTACGTGGTGTGGCCAGGCGAGGATTCTAGTGCAGTGTTTGTTTTCATTTCACAACAACCTAGCACCTCTCTGCTGCATCTCTGCAACCTATTTTGGCACAGAGGATTGTATACGAGCCACAGAAAGTAGCAAACGCACCCAAGCAAGAGTAAAAACCAAGCCTAGAGCTTCAGTCCGACAACGACGCAAGAATCCGTATGGAAAGCTTGGAAATCGTTTCAGGCCGATAAACCTAGTGTGTTGTACTTTTTTATTGGAAGTTAGCAGAAGAGCAATAAGCTGAACTAAAGGCGTTTCTCAATATGTTTTTACTCACTTTTCTCTTAACTTCTCTGCTGCAAGAGTAGATTGAACAAGAGGCTCTGCTGGTTCATTTGTTCTTCTGATCACCTGCCCTTCAATGGACGGCTCTCCAGATGGACGTGTCTAACATACCATACATCTGGCGTGTAAACAACCTTGTGCCTAACAAAACTATCACTATGTCTGCATTAACGCTACCGCCGGACTTGTTTACTTATTAAGGCCCAGGCATAATTTCCACGTCCGCAAACTGTGCAAAGGCGCAATCCACGTGAACTGTGCGCACCTCCAACAGTTTGCGGTCTGCACGGACATGTTCGCGTTGACTGCGCATACGCGAGAGGCTGAAGCCCACTACAGATGACAATGGATGTCCTACTAATCTCACAAATGAGTGTTCTAGGCGTATAAACACATATTTTCAGGGAACCTCTTAGTTAGACCAATAGTGTTCATGTGAAACTATATAGGCACACAAAAATCTTAGTTCTAAATAATTGTGTGAGGCCAGGCATTTGGTAGGACGCAGTGGCCTTAAAAGATAGCTAACTCACACCAACATGTTATGATCGTCTTGAGACACTTTTATTCATGTGACCAAGTGTGATCCCCGGGGTTCTCATCTGATGACCAAGAGATTACCAAATGGAATGTTGTTAGATGACAGAAGCCTTATGGATGTGTGGGTATAAAGGTTGTTGTGTATATTAAGGGCACACTTTTGCGGAGAGGTATGACCTTGGGCAGTGGCCCCCAACCTTTTTCCCTTGGAGCCCCTTACCCCCCAATATTGTGCAGCTTTTTAGCCTATGCAATTAATAGCAAACATTCAAATTATGCCTACGTAGCTCTATGTATATATCACTGCTTTTTCTAAATACTGATGATATACTATAAATACTTTTCTGATGTCTGTGAATTTATTTGAAGATTTAGCCTACTGCTTAAACATTTCTCTGCCAGGCGTGTTTGAACTTGTGCTAAGAGTGACATCTAGTGGCAGAAACTCATACAGAATCACTTTAAAATTTAAAATAATTTTAAATCTATCAGCAAATAAAAAATTAATTGTTTCAATTTGTTGACATCAACTGCGGATTTGAGGACAATTTCAGCTGAGAAACAGAGAACAAACATAAGTAGGGCTCCAGAAGCACAGGTGCCATCTCCTCATCCTCACTGAGCTCAGCATACGCTCAAAGAGTGCAGCCGATTCTTCATAAGGAGTCCCGATGGCTCGTGACTGCGGGCCAACAGCAGCGGCAGCACATGCAAACAGAGCCGTCCAATCAGAGAAGACATACTCTCATAAGGCGGGGGTGGGCGGCAAGCAGCGCTGCTTGGGATGACAGCGATGGCAACTCTGAGGTCCCTGCCAAGGGAGTGTGAGTCGCCGTGTGTGTGATGCCGACTGTCGTGTGTGAAACCAGAGGAAAGCTGAAGAGAAAGTTGTGTGAGGAGACCATTTGGCAGCTGACTAAGCGTTTTTTTTCTGGTGCCGGCAAGAGAAGGGTTCAGTCACTTTCTTTCTCACACACACACACACACACACAGGGAAGTAGTCATGTATCGTTGTTTTTGAATTTTTTTGTATCGTGTTTTGAATAACACTTGCCGTTTGTGTACGGACACAGACATCGATCAGCACGCCTCCTGATAAACCCCCTCCCACCCCCGACAGTCTCTGCAACCCTCCATTTACAAGCTCTCTCTGCCTCTTCAATTTATTATCATCCATATCTTTCTCCATTACATCTTCCCACAGAAGCTTCACTCCGTCTCCACCTTAGTTCATCCACGTGCCCCGTAATTGCTGCTGTCATGGCCCAGAGTGCACGTTCAGCTGTCCGCTGATCAACGGAAGAGACGGGCACACGTCGAAGCCATCGCCGGCTAAAACGGCACTTGCGGCAAGGAGCAGATTTCTTTACAAACGTCGATGCCAGGTGGTTACACAACAAGAAAGATGTTGCTTTTTTTCTTCACTACGTGCCAACTACTGTGTAGGAGAGATGGATGAAGGCATTTGTTATAGAAAAGGGATAAAAACACACACACACAATAGATGAGGAAGAAATGTTTGTGAAACTAAAGGAAGGCAGATAATGGGATGTTTCTCAGACGGTGCGGAGGAGCATGTAGAGTCAATGGCAAAGTGTTATTGGCTCGTCTGTTGTTCCACAGCCTTGGTAATGAGAAGTCTATCTACGGATGCCTACGGCCTCACCATTTCTCCAGTGGCAGTGCATAAACCTGGTGACCCTTCAGATGCGATGTCCAGATAACCTAGTAGCCTACTCCTACAAGAGAAATACTCACCTATCATCAGCCAACTCATCCTTCATATTTCTAGGAGAAGGGGTTGTAAGACGAGTGTAAAGCTACGCCACTTAAATGAAAATATTTTTCGTTTTGATTGGCTAACAAAGACTGCTGACGAGCGAGAACACAGACATGAAACTGATGTAGTCTACTTCAGATATGCATATATATTTAAATTAATACATGAGGTGGTACAAGCATCTGGTAAAGATGCCCCCTGGGCGCCTCCCTAGGGAGGTGTTCCAGGCACGTCCAGCTGGGAAGAGGCCTGGGAACGCCCCGGGATCCCCCAGTCAGAGCTGGATAATGTGGCTTGGGAAAGAGAAGTTTGGGGTCCCCTGCTGCTGCCCCCGCGACCCGACTACGGATAAGAGATGGGTGGCTGCCTGGATGGATGGATTGTGTAATGTTTATTTGTGGAAAAAAAAAAGTTTTTGGAAGTGTTTTATCAATTAAAAATAACATTCTTCATAGCATTTCTCCATATGCAGAATACCTGAGATGTTTCTGCCACATACTGTAAGCTCGGAAATAAAACGACAATTATATAACATATTTGTTTGTTGCGTTTTTAGTGTGCTTCACGCTAAACGAGTGAAATGATGAAGGGCACACATGCCAGCCACTACAACAAGGTGTATATGTTAGGAATGCATTTAACAAGGCTGGATGAAATGATCGCACGCATGCACACACACACAGAGCGATGCTTCATCTTTGTTATAGCATCCTATTCATGTCATAGACAGACATACAGTATACATGTTTATGACGTCTGTAAATCGCTTCTCTTCTACGGCACAAACTATATCAGGAACCTTTATATTCGACTGTACATCCCTATGCGAGAGTGCGCACGTTGACAATACGTTGACACACGCACAGAGGGATGCCTTATCTTTAAATTACGGAATCCTATAGCGTAAGATCTAGCATCCTATTAATGTACAGTATGTTATAGGCAGACATATCTACCATGCTGACGTCTGGAATCTCTTCTCTGCTACACCACAAACTATAAACATTCATATTCGACAGGTACTGTACATCCACGTGTGTGAGCGTCTTACCACATGGCGTGCATGTATGTTGGGGGCAGTCGGGGGCTGCTCACTGGAGTACAGTTGTACGACCTCATTATCCTCTCGGCCAATAAGAAGTTACGAAACAGGCTGGCCACAAGCAGGTCTTGGCGAAACAACTTCTGGAACAAATCTGAATGGAGGGGGAGAGAGGGGTAAACCAGGGCTGGGCTGGTATATACACCGGTATATCGCCCAGCCCTAGGGTAAACTACAGTGATGAATAAAATGTTAAACGGGGTGGTAATTAGACTTGACACAACGATTGTGTGTGGTGGGGGTAAAAAGAAGGCAGGCAGGTCTTGACTAGACATGAATGCAGTAGTGCTCAAACAATGGGTCAGGACAAATGAGGCATTTGGAGGGGATCAATAAATGATTATAAAAATACAAATAAAAACGTTTTAATTCAAATCATTGATTCTCTTAGATGGAAATGCATGTGGTCCATTCTTTGCTAGATCCTCTCCTAGTTTGTGCGTGCGTGCGCACAGCCGTACCTCTAGGCAGCACATTCCATGCGATGGTGTCTGTGATGGCTGTGAAGATCCAGTTGAGCTCCCCCAGAGGTGTGCGTCTGTCGTTGAGTCTACCAGGGATTCTAATGGGAGACACCACACACACACATCGTCGTTCATCGTCTGGTGGAAAGAAATGTCTTGTCAATTAACTCACAGGTAAATATAATAAATACGGTATGGCAAAAGTGTGAATATGGGTTTTGACAGTGTAGAGTGCAATAACATGAAGTCACATTTTTATCCATACCTTAATTTTGCATGCAGGAATTGGTTGTTACAGATTTATAAATTAAATTAAATGGATTTTACTAAACAAATCTTGCACTCGGGCAGAAAGCTGTCTGCCTCTATTAAGGCTCTCTACAATGCATGTGCTAGCGTTTGCATGGCCAGAACGGAAGATCAACATGGAAATAAGCAAGGGATATTGTACCCCGCCGACCGAGCCCAAGGTTGGCAATGGCAACGGTAACTAACCGCTACATTGTCAGAGGCAATCACATTGGCCATACCTGTCCCCGTGGCTTATAATGAGCACTGTGTGTGTGTGTATAAAGGTAGAGACGATGTGAGGATGCTGGTGGCTTGTAAAGCTTATAGATGATGTAAACAAACGAGATAGAGCACCATCAAGGCAAGGCATGACAACATATTACTGTATCTAACAAACTTAGTTAGTTCCAAGTGATTTGACTGGATAAGAGGCAATCCATGAGTGCAAATATTTCAGTCTAACGCACTGGGATTTTTCACTATGCATGTATCACTCCACTTTACCAATGTTCTTCTAATAACGGTTACCAATTCAAAAAAAGACTTCTCATAAGCTGTTAAAGTGACTCAACAGATTGGGATGGGGGCTGATCTAAATATTGTGGGGGACGCGCGTTCATGATTCAAATGGATATGGCCTAAATATCAAAGGTACGGAACGTTTAAAAAGTTCTACGTTGAAATTAACTCCACAAATATACATTTGATTGTTTCTACACGTCGGCTGTGGTTGGTTGATGTGCCGCCTCCAAGGTGTGTTGGAGCAGGGAGAGATCTAAAACATGCAGGGTGCGGCCCTCCAGAAATAGCACTGCACTACAGGATAATTTGGGCAGATGATCCGTTCCGACCAGCCTCTCCGCCGTGTGTGTGCGCGCGTGTGTGTTCATCTAATGTTCCTGATGTATATAGGTCAGATCAATAGCTCCTAATGCTGAAGGTGACTGCATTGGCTCTGCACATAAACCTTTATGCCACACAATCCCCAGTAGATGTGTGTGTGTGTGTGTGTGTGTGTGTGTGTGGAAGGTTGAGGAAGGGGGGGAGGAGTTTTCTACCATTGAATGAAATAGATGGCTTCATGTTCACGCAAATTCTCTCTCTCCTTCTCCTTCTCCCTCCTCCTCTTTCTCTCTCTCTACTTAACAGAAAAGATAGCTTCATGTTCACGCAAACATTCTCCCCTTCTCTCCCTCCCTCTCCTTTTTTCTCTCTCTTTCTCTCTCCCTCTCTCTCTCCTCTCTCTCTCTCTCTCCATCTCTCTTTCCATCTCTCTCTGCTGAGGGGCTGCCACTTGTACCAACAGGTCATCACTCAAGAGAACAAGCAACCGTGTCGGGCCAAACATTTCTCATCCTCTACCTAGAGCAGTGGGAGCGTCAGGACTCAGAATCTAGTCTCAGCCTCTTCCGTTCATTAGCACTACGTCACATTGGTAATCTGTGCTGAACGTCTGATACATACTCTCCTAAACTCGACACAGACCTTTCTGGAACTAATACTGTCGATAGTATGAAGTATGTCTTGGTGCAACGATAGCGCAGTGTTTTATTTACTAATTGAGTATTTTAATCAGTAACCGTAGCCCAAACATTTGACATATTTACAAAACCTGTAAACAGTTAAGAGTCCTGTTGTTCAGTTTTCCTCATTGCAAGTTTAACGGCCGACTTGGCCATTGAGTTACGTAGTTGGTCATCCCGCATGTCAATCAAAACACCACGCTTGTCAAGTAGGCGGGTACTGATGCTGTTAGCCAGTGCTGTGTCCCAGACTTTCTGTAAGGAATGGCTGGCTCTTGCGAGACTACTCAGGACCCAACAAGGGGACGTGCAATTTTTATGGGGTTGGTTCATAGACGCATTCTTTCCATTTTTTATTTGTTTTTTGCTTACAGGTGTATCTTTTTATTTGTGAGGTGAATACCCCCATCTCTGTGCAGGCACATGCCCAAATATGTTCACAAACTGTGGGTCAAAATACTGGAGACCTTCCTTGTTTCTCTCTCAAGGGTGGTGTGTGCAGGCAATTGTGGGTATGTACCAAACATACTAGAATAACAACAAGATGGAGCTCCACCAAAGGTATTTTAAACAATATCAAAGATGGAGCACTGTAAAGCAAAAATTGAACTCTTTCGGTCTCTTACTCTTATGTACGGAGCCAGGGCTGTGTATCTGATTATTTTTTCTTCACGCACAGAGAGCGGTCAGCTAGTGAAATGCAGGGAGATAATTGGTGAATTTGACAAAAAGTGTATGTTATGTTTACAATTAGTTGACTACCTTCAACCCAGACACCTAAATCTTCCATACATGGCTTGAAGCAAAGTCAATTTACTCTGATCGATTTCGATTGATCGTTGGTACTTGGGAATAAAAATGTTATGCTCAAAATACCCAGGAACGCTCCCAGAGAGAAATAATGGGCAATATTATTGTGAATGGGGGTCCGTGGACCTCCCCGTTGACTTGCATTGAACGCAAGTCATTCTGGTCTGCATATAGGGTGAAAAGTTCCCCTTCTTCCCCACCATTCCCAAAGTTTCCAATCTCTCTGTATGGTACTGTATGTGCTCAATGACAAAGTCTACATCACGGGGAAAGCAAAACAATGGAGCAGTTTAGACTGCTGGTAAACAGCTGGCAAAGTGATCAAAGATGGCTGGGAAGCCCCATTGCTGGCAGTTAAGTGCCTACAGTTCCATAGTGGGATGGGTCACTGAGTGCGTCGTGCCCGTCTGTTCATAATTAAGGAGACGCATCCAGCATCCCATGTATGCTCTGCATAATGACCTTGAGGTGAGGACGGCAAGGGGATGTCCTGGATGAACGCAGGGACTAGTTTAGGAACAGTCTAGACCAATGTGACGTTGGTCTGCACCTTTCTATTATTTATACGTTTTCATTATTTGTTTTATTTATACAACTGTGGAAAGAATTAAGAGAACACTGCAGCATTTAGATATAATCTCTCCAACTAGTCCCTAGGTCTTCCCCGAGGCCTCCTCTCAGCTGGACGTACCTGGAACAGCTCCCTAGGGAGGCGCCCAGGGGGCATCCTTACTAGATGCCTGTACCACCTCAACTGACTTCTTTCGACGTGAAGGGCTCTACTAAGAGTTTCTCACGTATAGACAAGCTCCTGACGCTATCTGTAAGGGAGATAGCATCACCCCCCCCCCCCCCCCCCATTTTGTTGCAGCCTGTACCTTTACCCCTCGCTGATACTTTGTTTTTTAGAGAGAAACGTAAACATGCTGTATGCTGCTATGAGGTGAATATGCCTACGTTTAGGCTTATATTTGTTCCAAGATGTTTTCATTAATAAATAACGTTGAAAACGTTAGAATGACTCCCGTTCTTGCTTAATAACATATCCTACAATATAATATTTAGGCTGCATCCCTGTGCATTGTTAATAATGTCTATGACAACTAGTGTGTTGTTTCTTTACCTCCTGGCTCAACATCGTAGCGAAAACATTTCTTTTTCCTTTTGACCACTGTCCAGCAAGCTGTTCAATATATAACTTAGTACCAAATGAGTCAGCAGCACTATCTAGACTCTGTGCCATCTGATATGCACGTCGAAGCGCAGCGTATGGACACACTGCCTCGGAAAGTTTTCATTAAATATCGGGTTCCGGCTTCAGAAAGCCATACAAGTGCGGGTTCGGTTCGGGCTTGGACAGAGTTGTTTCGGGCCCGATTAAATCTCTGCTGCGCACACATACAGATTTCTTCAAAGAATTAAAACAAAGCGCAGAAGCCCCAGTAGCCCGAGCCCTCACAGCAAAGGTCAATATTACAGCATGACCCAAAGGGTAGCAGGGAGTCTGGCCCGCTCACGGTGGGGGGCAGGTGGAACACCACAGATGAAGGAGAATAAGCATGGTTTAAATCCTCTAGGTGCATGTGAGGGGAGAGCGTGCATGTGTGTGGCGTCGTGACTTATCTAAGGGCTACGGTGGCTTGACGCTGCCATAATGTGAGTCGGCTGTGTGTGGGAGTGAAAGCGAGAGCTAAATTAATGACACATAGGCCCACATACAATTGGAAACTTTTATACATTGTCTGCCCTTAGAGCCTATGTGTGTGTTTGTGTGTGTGTGTGTTTGCGCACGGTCTTACATTATGGGAAGGTATGAGCTATTGAGGTGCAAATATGTGCTTACTGCTCATGTTCACTGAGTGTACATTTCCCCCAAATAACTGCAGCGTTTTGACCTAGAACATGGTGGAACGCCTACATATACACGTGGATTCACTTGCACAGAATCCACACGTGAAGAGACACAAATATACGAAGTGGGGAGCGCATTTAGATTCACATGCTACAACATCCACACCCTTGAAACAACCCCTGCAACACTCAACTGTAAATCACGTTTATAAAACGTGTCTGCTAAATTGCCTAATAGTAAGAACACCGATTCTCCAAGAAAGTAGACTTGTAAAAGTGCAACTGCAATCTAAAACAGCCCATGAGGAACAGGCTGAAGGTTTAAAGTGGCACTGCCTCCATCTCTTTCGATATTTATTTCCTTCTGTCTCTTTCTATTCTATTCACCTCTTCTTCATTCATTTTCTCCCACTCTCCGTTTCCCTCCATATCTCGTAGGAGACATTATCATGCTCTGTTCAAGTCGGCTCATATCCTTCTTTCTTAACCACTGTTGGTTTCTTCATTCATCAAAAGATATACTCATTTGTTGCCTTAACATGTCAAGGCAATTTAATATTCCAACTAAATTTCAGATAATGTGCCATATTACCTTATTCTACGGACATTTTATAGTCTAATATACACTACAGACTAAATCATTTACAAATTCATTGTAAAAATAATCATTAGTTGCAGTGCTATTACACATATCATGTGGTATTATTTTGAGAAAATTAAAGGAATGGATGTGAAAACAATCATTGCATATTTCATTTAGTTTGAAAGTTAAATGTATTAGTGTATGCAAACCCCACTGTATTAATATAAACCTGTAGCTCTCTTTTGTAAGCAATGCAATATGTTTATTCACTGAAAAAGCAAAATGTCAAAGAAATGTGCAGATATAACAACAAAAACGTCTTAAGACGTCAAAATGTCACATTAGGCATCTCTCCGTCATCATACACAGTTTCAGCATTCGGCCTTTCACAATAAGTGTATATGGGACCTACACCTGCGTTGCTAAGCAATTATGGATTCACATAGGTAGGCGCAGGAGGATGAATGAGTTTAGAGCCATTTCTCTTTTATGAGCTCTGAGACCAACCTCCATTATTTAGATGAGAGGAACGTTAGCTGAGTCAACAGTCAGACTAGACTGTTCTGGACAAGTTCTGCACACGCAACAAACAGATACTGAAGCAGATTCCTGCTGGCCTAGCCTGCCCGCTCAACCACACACACACACACACACACACACACGAAAGCACGCACGCACGCACATGAATGAAACACCGAGCGCACTCCTGTGGAAGTCCAAGTTAAAACATTCAGAGATGAAAGTTATGCTTCAAAATTGGAGCTCATCCATAAATGCATACGCACTTCCTTGCTTGGACTGCTCAACCGATGAACTGACAATTTGGAGACTGTGTGTTTGGGGTTGGGGGGTTAAATTAAACAGTACGAGCAGTGGTAAAAACATGTTCAATTGCCAACACCGCCTTGTTTTATTAACTTACAGCCCAACATCCCATATTAGCCTAATTTGTTTATCACATTTGTGTAATTAGAACTTGGGAAAATGCAGAGCACCAGCATGTCATGAGGTTAATTTGTGATGGAAAAGGTCTTCTGACATTTCCCAGACATCTCTGGGACTAGCATTTCACTAACCACCTTTTAGCTGACAAGATGGAAACATCTTACGGAAGGTGACATGCATATATATATATATATATATATATATATATATATATATATATTATCTCACAAAAGTGAGTACACCCCTCACATATTTGTAAATATTTCAGCATATCTTTTCTTGTG
>JAODOY010077139.1:0-15604 GCA_025399855.1 Forbesichthys papilliferus
CCTGTTCCTCGTTGTTGTTAGCCTATGGTCTGTCCTCATGTCTTGTCTACCTGTGTATTTAGCCCCAGTGTTTTCCCATCCTATGTCGGTTATTGTTGATGGTATATGTCAGTGTCGCGTTGTTCCCCGGTCCTTTCGTTTTTCCCTAAGCCTGTTTTTTTTTTAATAAACTTCTTTAATTTTTGTTACGTGTCTCGCGTTTGGATCCTCACCTCGTACAACCGTGATGGAATAACCGACCTAGAAAATAGATCCAGCAGACAGCAGCTTAAGCCCCCTCTTGCCAGGTTCTCGCCTTGCCATTTTCCTCACCTCGTACAGTCGTGACGGCGTGTGTGTGTGTGCGTGTGCGTGTGTGCGTGTTGAATAACAAAGACCTAAAGTATGTAATACAAATACAAACTTTTATTAAGATAAAAATAAATCCTGAATGAATAAACAACGGGTAGTTACATTACAGCCTCCGTGGTACTCCTAATAGACCCATTTACTGCCGCCGTCACGCCGACATCACCGACTCATGCGCAGCGGCTCATGGTGCAGAAGTCCCGTTAAGCCCACTCTTTTACAATTATCCTTATGACTAACTTGCTATGTGTCCTAGATTATAACCAGTTTAAATATCTTCAGAGCGTTAATACAACACATAAAATGCACTTTTGTAACTACTAAAGTTCACATTTAATTGTTGCAGCCATATCAGCAAAATGCCTAAAAGATGCTGGTTGACTTAGCATGCTAAAATAATGATCTGACAAGTTTTTAGCTAGTTAACGTAAAATAGCATATTGTTTGCGCCGGCTTTTACACTCCAGTGGGCATAGTTTGCGTACTCTGCCTGTATCTATGATTCATTTAGTAGATTCATAGTGTATGTCTACCTAAAACTGACCAAAATGGCAAAAGTGGATTATGTGATCATCTAGGACACATAGCAGGTGAAATAATGTTGAGTCATAAGGATAATTGCAAAAGATATAATTTATTTATGTTATATTTGGGGCTTAACGGGACTTCTGCAGCATGAGCTGCTGCGCAGTGCACATATGCTGGTGACGTTGGCATGACGTTGGCAGGTAATGGGTGTATAGGGACCATTAAATAGGGCTTATATGTATGTAGCATTAACAACAGAACTGGACTAACAAAACAGGGTCTCCTCTCTGCAACAAGGGGGGCAGGGGTGAAGTAAGAACAGGAGAGAATTGTTTAGACGTAGGCTTTTCCTGTGCTGGGTTCAGACTGGGATGCAATGGTGTAGATCTTATGAGGCAGCCTGGAAGCCCTGAGAAGACATTCAGAATGACAACTATCTCAAAGAAAATAATAATCTGTACGTTCACATGGAAGTTATTCAACAGTATTGTTGAACACAAATATTATTCCAGGATCTTCTATATTGCATCACAAAATATTATACATTATCTCGTTAATGTGCTTTCCATCTACAATTTGTTTTTTAACCACCTTTTTGTTTGAATAAAAATTAAGCAAAAATGTCAATGAGGAAAATGCCTACCCTCCTTTGACACCAGAGGATGCCCTTTTACAAGCGCAGCAGAGCATTACTCCACCCAGAATGTCCAGACAAGCCCCGCCCCATCCCATGTAAAGACCAGCACCAAGTTCAAACCTGCGTAGTAATAGAAAAAGATGTGGATGTTAGATGTACCCATAACAAGACAGGGTCAGGTCTCGTCTGCTCACATGACGAAAATACACATTCTTTCCCTTTGCTCAAGTAACTTGAGGCAAAAAGCAATATATGTTACCATAGTACCTGTTAATATGCCATTCTCAAAAAAAAAGAAAATACGGATGGCCGTTATCTAAAATTACTCACTTGATACCACCGGTAAATGGGTTGTAGAAGTCCTGAACCACTCTGGCTGCGTACCAGGACACTGCTACCATCGTACAAAGACCTGGTGGGTTGACATGAGGAAAAAGCTTATTAAGACCTAATGAGAGCAATGTATCCAATCATGTCCAAGCATGAACAATTACATTAACCTGAATTGTAATTAAAGGTAAGTTATATACAACTTCCTTGTAGTATGTTTAATCACACTTTATTGTTCATTTGCAAAGGCCTGCTAATGAAACAAAAGTTTGAGTCTGCTAACACATTGAGTCTGAACAAAGCCCAAAGTCTACAGATAATAAAGCCGCTGTGCTCTTGTCCTACGCCAGTTATCCTCATTTTATAACTAATTAATCACACACACAGATAGCTTAGCTTTGGTGCCACTTTCCATGCTATCCTTATATGAGAACCAATCCGAAGATACTGAACAAATAACCAGACTTCCCAGCAGTGGCTATCCCTATGCCTAAGCATTCTGACTTTCAAATCACTTTGAAGCTCAGCTACGGTATGGTTATCGATTCATTTAAACCAGTGGAGAGAATAGGCCATTAGACCCTTGTCTTTAGTGAGTTTTGTAAATGTGCCTGTCCACTCTGAAAAACAATGTAATTTATGTGGGAATGTCACACCTAACCACATATGAAAATTACAACTGGGAATGAAAAAGCTTTCATGAATGGGAGTAGCCTAATGTGGTCCACATTCCCAATATGGTAGCTGTGCTGTGATTTTACCTGACAAGCTGGCCAGGATTCCCCCCACCACAGTGATCTTGGCCTTGGTCTGTTCTGTGGCAGAGCCGATTCTGATGCACTTGAGGCCCAATATAGACACAATCATACAGGCAAGGCCCAGCAGCAGAGACACGATCATCAAGCCCCGGCATGCCTGCACATGGCCTACAAAGACACACATAAGAAAATAATTTAGAATAATCATTTAGAATATTATGATGGAGACCATTAATTGATCATTTACATACATGTATTTGTGAACAATTTAAAATAAATAAAAACTGCACAATCTAAGTAAACAGAGGAGTGTTTTTGATTTCAGTTATGCTTTATGGTTTTCTGCCATTTTGTTTTCAGGGGATTTGTTTCAAAATGATGTCCTTAACATAGTAAGCAAACATGATAGATCATGTAAATAGTATGTCTAACAGGCATATGTCTTGGAGTAAACGTACATAGATGTTCAATGGTAAAGATGATGTGTAATGAGCTACAGAAACTTATTAGGATGGGTTGTAAATTAGTTGTATAAAAAAAAAAGTTAGACAATTAAAAAACGCGAAATTTTCATCATGTCTACAAATATGCTCTTATTGTAGATGTGAGCACTTTATCATTTTGGCAACAAGTTTTTTATATTTATAAAAAATGTAGCACAATAAGCAGGTTAGCCATTTTATATTAGCAGGTTAGCCTAAATGAAGCTGGGCATAATCTTTTGAACATCTGGGATTGAACATCTGCCCTTTCTGCTTGGAGTCAACCATCCGATCCAGCCCCTGCCAATTGGGTAGTATAAGGTGGATATCTAAAGATAATGTAACAATTAAATTCCCTTGCATCACAAATAAATAAGCCCAGTAAATAGTGGGGCCAGTAGGATGGATTTGGACCTTACCAGGGAGGGACAGCAGCGACTCAAAGTCCCTACAGTTGGCGATCCCAGCGCTGTTCTCAGTGCAGGTGTGCCACAGATTCTCAAACTCTCTCTGTGAAATGATCACACTGCCAGCCACGGTGGACACCTTCCAGTAGTCATTAGCTAGCGCTGCGCCGGTGATCAGCCAGCTGGCTATGCACATGAAGAAGCCTGTCGCCTCCACAGCTGTGGACATGTTTTCTATGTTTCTACAAACACCACTAAAATCTTACAAAAAGGCCTCTCGCGCAGAAGAAAGGGATCCCACAGACAAAAGAAAAATAACTCTGTATTAATATCGGGGTTACAAGGCCAGACCTTCCAAAAGAAACCCTTGCCAGATGAAGCTATTGAGTAGATGTGTTTGTTGAAAGCCTTTGTCTCTACCTGATAGCCTTGTATATACGAGGTGTATGACAGCAGGCTGAGGACTTTACACTCCCAAGGGTCATAAACGCTGAGAGCCGCTCCCTGTGGGTCCCTCTCTGTTGGGAGTATTGATCGTCAGGAGGATGTTAGTGCAACGCCTTCACTAACCATGGAACATGTCAGTATCTGGATGACACAATGGCTTGGACCTTTACTGTAAACCCAACATTCAGACGGATAGGGGTCTTTGTAGCTCAATGGGTAAAGCAAAGCACCCAGGGTTACGCTCGCTGTTATATTCCCTGCATTGTTTAATGTAGAGCAAGGCACTAACCCTGCAAGTGTTAGAGGTTCCACTCCCAGTGTATCTTAATATACAGGGAAGAGCACTAACACCTCTTATAACTGTTGTCATAACTGTGCAATATAACCAATAATGTCCAATGTGACATAACCCGCATTAATGAAACCTCTATAAAACACGACATATTGGTAATGCTTTATCCATATATACTGTATATGAAGTATATGGTTACTGTATATACTTCAGACACAGTGTAGTGAAATCTTTTATGAATCTGCTAATAGTCCAAAAAAATTATAATGTGTGACCAGATACATGTGTGTTTCATCTGCATAAAGAACACAACCTTATTTTATGTAAACATTTCTTCTTCCTCAGAAACTGACATTTATTGGAATTGTGCTGTTGCTATAGTTACTTGAGGTTGAAAGCCACACCCTCTGACCCACTGCTCTTCCACTGAATATTACTAACCGTTAAAACAGGCAGTTAGCTTGCTCACTGTTTTATGTTTTTATAACTTTATGGCAGCCTAGTTAATGGTTTGTCATCATGAAAGTCCAAAGTCCACGTTGACTCTCTCAAAGCTGCACAACCCATAACAGCACCGCAACACCCCCAAAATGAAATTATAATGTATTTGTGATTCAGAAATAAATTAAGGCCTTACATAATGAATATGGAATAGACCATTCAAACTGTCCTTGATAAACAGGATAAGAGTAGGTCTGTGCTCTATACTTTACATAGGACACTTATCAGATTCAGTGTGACTATACTCTTAATAGTAGGCTATACTGTATGAACTGTGTGTATCTGAGAGTGAGGATCTCAATTATACTTAGACCTCATTTTTAAATTGGACTTACCAATTTTGAACTATGTTTAAGTTGTTATTTGTAAAACCTAACTGAGGTGGAAATTATCTTATATCTATCTCTATGCATTGTCTAGTATTGACATGATTTTTCTGCTGGTCATGTGGGGGAATTGCAGTGGTGAACTTTGCATTAACTTTATGAACAATTGAATAGGCATGATTAGTTAAAGATGTAGTCAGGAATTCTGAAGAAAGCTTGTTTGTTGTATATTTGAACTAGATAAAAAACTAAAACACCTCTGTTCAATGCTCTGCCCCCAAATTTGGAAACACATTGCCATGGCTAGGTGCTGTGAGGTGCGGTCTACACCATGTTGTGTTCCCATTTACAAAGCCAGCCAGGGCTATGTAGCAACACTGGATTATATTATCAGGAGCGCACGACCCGGACATCTGGTGGACTGTGGGTTACACAGTGTATTAGACAGGTAAATCTAGGCAAATTAAGGTTTGTCTCTTTTAAACCTCTTGAGTAGCCACGCAAGACCATCATGATTGATAAGTCCAGCAATGAAACTGATTTATTCTGAGAAAACTGGGAAACACTGTTTTGAGTGCCTCTGAATAACCTTAGTTTGTAGGGCCATGTTATGGCCCATGTACCTTAATGTACACTTTACCATAGCTCTTTATGCCAACAAGAATCGGGACACCCTACCCGAAGTGATTACACAAAATGCAAGTGTGTGAAATTAAAATAACTAAGTGTTCTTGTGCCACCCACTGGCCAGTGAGTAAAACAGTGCTGTATTAGCTTACAGTTTTTTTTACAATCACTATGCCCCAAATTCCAAAACCTTTGGTGTGGTGGGGTTCATAACTCTAGAGACAAATCTGTTGTAACTCAGGCTGTCCAATGTTTAAAACATGACATTGTGCAATAATTTCTTATAAGAAACTTTGCACTTACAGGATTATTGGTTTAAATTACAAATGTATTGTGAAATATGATAGATTCTGAAATTTGGCGCAAAGTGATAAACAAAACTGGATTACATCCATATAGTATAGTCAAGTTGGTTCATGTTCCACTGCAATTGGTGTCAATTGATCTCTTTATCCTGAAAAATGTATGATCTAAACTTTTAATGTTATTGGTCAATTTCCATAAAACTATGCATTATTGTAAGAGTTACTTATATGATAGTTATATTAAATGGTAAACTTTGATGTTAAGTTGTGGCATATTGAATAGGCGATCTTAGGTCAATTAACAAATGATCTGTTTATGAGTTTATGTGTATTGCATCCAGGCAGTTGGAAAGATTTTACGAGTTTTGGAAAATTTGTATTTTGATCATAGGTTGTAATTTTTGTGAAAAATGACACCAAGGTTACAAAATTAGGGACAAAGTGATTGTAAAAAACAACTGTACAGTATTATTCATACAAGAGTTATGTCTAACAATGTGACTGGTATTACTGGATTCTTGTTTGTCATGCTATCTTGATATAGGAACTGAAACAAAAATAAATCCCACCTGTAACCTATATTCACAGGCCTAAAGGTTAGGTTAAGCGTCATATTAACATTGAGTCCTTCAAGATACCTACAGTAGTGCCCTCTACTTTAAAGGCACACTGCCTAAAATGCTTAAGTAAAAGCAAGCCATTACTGACACCAATCTAAAAATAAACCAAATCAAAAACATGGAAGATCAAATAAATGCATATATTTTCAAATTAGATATAAACAATTGTAATATGCGTAATATCCTGAACCAAGCCTCCCCGCAGAGCAAGACAGACTGGTTCTACTAGCTAGGATTCTGGGTATGATGCTGCAGCTGTCACAATGCGGCCTCACTGCACTGTCAGAGCAGAGACGGGATCGATACCTCACGTTTCAGGTTCTATACCTTCACATGAAGCAGTCCAGATCCAGCACTAAGGACAGGAGAAGCCGCGACGACTCAAGATCCAAGAACAAAGTTGGACATAGAGAAGAGAGGAGCGATGAGAATCATTATCCTACATCAATGAATACAATAATAATGAAACATTAGGACTTCACTACAAGTAACACAGGGATCCTATCAATCCTAATGACATGTTACTATAGATCCCCTCCATATCTTGAGAATCCAGCAGCAGGACGGTCCTACGGGTGATCTTGCACAAGACAACGGCTATGACATTGCAGGGACAATATTGCCATGCTCTTCCACTCACCATTTTTATTTTCACAAACTGTAAGTTTATACATGCTCATACTGTACACCTCACCAGCTGAACCAAAAATACCAGATATTTTAGATTCTAGTCCAGGTTCTGCATGCAGCTCTTAATCTCTGTTCCAGTCTCAATACCATATTAAACAAGAAAACAAACATATTCCCTTTACATTTAACTCTTAGTCAGACCGTTCTGACAAGGAACACTAATAAAAACCTTTTATAAAAATGTATACATAATCTATATAAAAAGTGTAATCATACTTGTAGAGACTTTGGGAAGCAATCCCCCTTCTGCAAAGATCAATGTGCTTTAGATGCTGAGTGGGAAGATTTAAATGAATATGTCCTGCAAGTCCTGTTCAATAATCAATATCATATCTCTATATCATATAGCACATTCTGAGAGACTGATTTCTGACCATGCGGTTCATTGTATTTGGTCTATCGTCAAAGAGAAAACCAATGAATGAAGCTAACACTGTTTAGACCACCTATGGTTTCTTACAGTAGGTGTCAATGCAGGCTTCTTTATCTTGGCTATCTGGATTGATTGACATCCTCAAATGGGTCACACACATAACAGGTGCTTGGACACATTATTCAATACTGAATCCACTTTCCAAATTCTTCACACATCCAGCACAACAGAAGTCTGTATAATATTACATGTACTGTATGTGCATCACCCTAATCTATGAATAGAGAGCAGCCAAATCTGCAGCGCTCAACCATTTAATGTGAGATTTTAACAGACATGGTGTTGGAAATGTTGGAAGTGTCCTGAATAATAATGTTGTCCACATGATCAGACATCCTCCCTGGATACAATTATTACTGTATTCCTGGATACACGGGCCAGAATCTCCAGAGAGGACATATGGTGTGGTGTGTATGAGATTAGCATTGCTATAACATAATATATAGTTTTCTTGTTATGTCACATTTTGTAGGTTACAGCATTATGAGTGACAAGTCCTCATGTTTTGGTAGAATGAGTTGGTTCAGAGACATGAAAGTGTTTTATTGGATTAGGTGCATTTACGCTATGCATATAGGTTAAACAGTGTGAAGAGGTTTTAGAAGTGGACTACTGTAACTGTAATGTCACTGAACAAGTTTCAGAATATGTTTATGTAACACTTGGGGAACGCCTTTTACTCTGGCCAAAAGTAAAAACAGGTTTATGATACCAAACTATTTTAATTGTTGTTGTGACACTGTGCTCTCAATATACAGTCTGATGTAATGTGTTTTTTTGTGTTACCATTAATTCATTAATGATGATTATTATTATGATATTACTCAATGCTACTACCGCATTCCTCACCTCAGATGCTTGGATGTTGCCATCACCAAGTGGAGTTTACATGGACTCCATCAACATGAGACACATGCTACGCTGGCACCCTCTGCTGTCATTATGTGAAATGACAACACTCTACTCTGTCCAGTTCCAAGGGTGGGCAAAAGATAGGCTTATACATTTGATGATGTGTATTTACATGATTCTGTCACAAGGGGAAGGCTTGTGACAGTTCAATTCAAACCAATTGAAAATATTAATTGTCCTAGCCGAGAAATGATAAACATGGTCATTTGTAGTTAGTAAGCTGTTGTGTTATACTAAATACATTTTATATTTTTATCATGGTTTATATGTAAATTTATATTGAAAGTTAGCTTAGTTATTTACATTTTGTGTCTGAAGATGTATCTTAAGACAGGGCTCAAATATGTCTAATACTGCAGTTCCTTCGTTCAGAGAGTTTGAACTAAGGATCTTGAATGGAAGCTGGTTGGAGGCACCAGAGTGCCAACGCACCCCCCAAATTCAGTGTGACATGACCTTTGACCTAGGGTCAGACTCCAACTACAACATACGTGTAAGAGCGGAGTGTGGGACCAGGGTGTCGCCGTGGGTGACGCTCAACAGACCGTTCAACAGAAGATACAGTAAGACCTGAGTTATACAAACTGTTTGTAGCCAGTACAACCAGTAGGTATGTGGCTGTGCTGAGCAGATCCTTGTAGAAACTGTAGAAAACTGTGGTTGTAATGGGCAGGTATGGAACTTTTTGCCATACTAGTGTTGTAATGAAAACATAGTGTTGATTTGTATTGTCTTTAATACAAAAGCAAACATAATGTCCCCATCTGAGCAGCCCTGCTGGCAGCCCCGGACATGCAGGTGTCCCTAGAAGGAGATGTTCTCGTGGTGTCGTTTAAAGACCTCACTGTAGGAGCATTGGTGACCATCTGGAAGCGAGGAGAGGAACTGCAGGTAACATCACGACCCATCAGACATCCTTATGTGGGGACAATTACATTCAAAACAGTGTTTGTTTTATTAAACATTCCTATGCGTTTAGGAGATAGGTTTAAACCGTGTTGGGGCTGTCACTTTGTAGTCATATCACAACACCTATTATGAAAGGTAAAAACCTCTATCTCTTATAGCTGCCAGTCATTTTCAAGCTTGTTTTCCCCCTAAAAGGGGCGTATAGTGTACGCCAAAGCGACTACAAGTTGACATCACATTGCTCTGTCCTGCTAAACTTGGGTTTGCCTAGTTTTTACTTGTTTGAAAGTGCTTGCCCTTTTCTAACAGTTTAAATGGACAAGGTTCATTAGAATTTCTTAAGCGTACAGGATTTAGGGTTGGGAGGCCATGACCGGCCTCACACTCTGGTACAGTAAGCCTACTAGAGGTGTATGCACTTTTGAGTTGGTTTGCAATCCGGCAATAAACACGAAGAAGACATGTTTCAACGGACGTCTCCCCAGATGGATTTGTGTCTAATCATGTCACACCCTGACTTGTCACCCCACTACAGGCTTCTACTGAATTTGTAGAGCACGCACCGCTCACCATCCATGCCCTGCAGGAAGGAATGACGTACTGTGTCAGGGCTCAGACACAGCTGGATGCACAGAACATAAGCAGCAGCACTGACACCCAGTGTGTTACTGTCTCTGGTAGGCATACACACTCACATAAACATACTTATACTATACAGTATATACGGTTTGTGTAAAACACACACACACACAAACGATTGATCAATTCTCACACACCACAAAGTTAACATTATTAAGACAGTGAGAGAGTGTTTTTACATATAATAGGCTAGTCCTTTAAAGATGGAATACATTGTTTTCTTACAAAATTATTTGAATATATTTGATGTAACCTGGACCTGAAATATAGATTTAACTTATCCTGACCTGCCCAAAGCAGCTATTAGTCAAAAATCATGTACTGTAGCAACAATACAAATAATGAAAATTAAAATTAAATAGCAATAATAGTCACTTTTAACCTTCAGAGGAAAATCTTACACACATTTTTCTTTCTGTCTGGCTTTAGATGCCCAGTCGATGAGACCCACAACAGTCACCCTAACGATTGTTGCTATGGCGATCATCCTGTTTGCTGTGTTTTTATTCATCATAAACTGTAACCCAGAAAGCTTTCTTGCATATTTCCGGAAAGAGACACTTCCCCTGTCACTGGTAAGAAGAAACATTTCTCAGTGGTTCTGAAGTTGGGGTTTGGACCATTAAAGAGACATGTTTGTAAGGGGATGTTGGTAAGATTATAGAGAATAGGTCATGGGTTCAAGCCCCGGGGCAGGCCTACCTGTTAGCATCTCTATTTAGCAAGATACATGACCCTGTGATACTTGTAATTGTACTTACTTTATTAAGTTATTTTGGATAAGTGTATGGTAAATTATCCAATAAAAGGAATTTAAGAATATACAAGTTATATACAGTATTACACACACACATTGCTAATGCTGTTTGTCAGTAACCTATGCGTTTCATCATGATACATTCCATGCTCTCTGCAGCAAAATGTGCAGATTGTAAGACTGAAGTTCCCTGAAGAGGCAGATGTATGTGGTCAAGTGGTGTGACCCCCCCTCCCGCTGAGCTGGGACAGGATGTAAACGGGTCCAGGCAAAAACCCAACAGTTCAATGTTAAGTGAATGTTTTTTTTACTGAATGACACATTTCTTCAAAAGTTTACAACTCAAACCATTTTAATTAAATGAGATGAATAAAAAGCTTTTTATATAAATATAGTCTGACTTCTGACCTCATTCAGAGAAATACTGTAGAAATAAACTTGATGAATTAATGTCGAGTCAGGAGTGGACCACTAGCAACTTGACTGAGAAATCAAAACATTTTCTAATTCCTTTAAAATGTATTTGATTTACTAATGTGAATGCAACATGAATCTAAAAAATTAACATAACAGACAATGTGACAGGCAAAGTAAGGTGTTTTTATTCACATTTGGAATGTCTGAGCACAGAAAAAAAACACAAGCTTCCTTGAGCCAGCCAGAAAGACAACAATTCCCTTTGTAAACACATTTCTTGGACAGCAAGTAATATATATTTGGTCAAAATAAAAAGACAAGACAGAATCACACAGCGGCATACGTAAATGTGCATGGGAATTATTCCCCGTACACATAATAGTCATCTGAATTTAGACCAGCTTCTGTCCATACAAGACAAACAAAGCATGAACAAAAATCACTTTGTATTGTATCCCAACTTGGACATGCTTGTTTCACCTGTATTGAAGATATTTGAAATGTATTTGTTAAACCAAATCAACACTAACACAGCACTCTATCAACCATGCTTTGGTCACACTGCATGATGAATTACAAACCATTTTTGTCAAAGAAACATTTCCATGCAACCAATAGGCCAGGCAAACTGGGACTGCCTGTTCATTTCTCAACCAGCTTCTAGAAACACAAACTTTAGTGATATACCATACCTTCCCTTTAGCCATGACAAAACATTAACCTAAGCATTTTATGTCTAGTAAATCACGTGCGAAAATAAACATGACTCGCTAGGAATAAATATGTAACGTGTAGCAATAACACAGCTAAAGGACATGAAACTTAAGCAGTCACCAACATTATGTAACAAACAAAGCATGACACAAGCAACTAGTTTTGCAATCACATCAATTATTTTGGGAGACAATGTGTGAGCTTTCACAAGCTCTTGCTTACAAAACAGACAGCAAGATATTTGTTAAAGACTGCTCCCATTAATTCATTTCTGGGCAGCTTCTTCTGAATGTGATCTTATGAACACCACAGCTGCATATTGTTTGCCAATTATAGCAATGTGCTATCATTGGAGGATTATATTATATTCCCAAAATTGAGAATTGTAAAATCTATTAAATTATGAAAATAACTTTATGTTTGTGATTTTGTTAGTTATACCACAACTATGAATACATTGTTACACATGGCATAGCAGTTGATACTATAGAGCACATTTATTATAATCATCATTTTAAATCTCAAAGTGTTACTCCGTTATGCTAAACTGTTAACTATAGCAAAGCAATTACACCCCCCATTTGAATCAGTATTAAAATTATAATGTAACATACTTTTGCATAAGCTTACTCTTCAAAATATCAGATTGTCAAAGTTTACTCTAAAATGCCATTCTTCATGAATCTATTTAATTGGGTTTTATTCCGTTTTGTTTAGTCTTTTATCTCTGATTATAACCAGATGTGTTATACTAGTACCGGTACTATTGGCATTAAGGCTGCAGTACATGTCCACTACCTATCAGAGGCGTGGTTACAATTTAATTTAAATGCAGCAACCAATGTAACACGTGTGCTGTAACTGTAACATCTCATATACAACCAACAAAATGTATAAAAGTAACAAACAGGGAAAAGCCCTTGACTCGGTCTCCATTAAAACATAATAAACATACATGGTGGCCAACTACTGTGATGAAAACCTTTCATCAATATCCCAGGTCCAGTTGAATTTTATTTTCAAAAACAGCAATGAGCAGCATTATGCAGAAGCCCAAAAGTATGCCAGCGTTTTGCAGCAGGAAGAAAGCCCAGTGACCTAAGCCATGGTCCCCAGCATCATTGTGCAGCATCTCTGGAACCTGAGGACATCAACACAGTTAGTGTTTGGGTAGGTGTGACGGAGATTGTCCGTCCCCCTCGGGGAATCAAAGCCCGATCTCCCACGCAGAGAGCGGACGCTCCTACAAGGCAGGCCAAAAACCCATGGGCCCTGGCCTGCGTCGCCAGAGAGTCCTATGAGGTGTCGGAGAGTGAGGATTAACAACGCACAGCTACCTGCTGGCCACCATAGGCAAGCATGCCAACATTTAACATGTTGGCATGTTATACATAACAATCTGCAAACATGCTGTAGTTTTTCTGTAGTGTCTAATGAATGCTCTGTGGTGTTGATTGGCTATTATGAATGTACAGAGATGTCATATTATGTATCTATCATAATTGGTCCGCCGGTATATGATTGACGCACATCGCTGAAAATACAATTCCAAGAATGCACTGCAACAGCGAGCATGCCAACCTGCGCGCCAGTCCAGATACACCTTCCCCCGACAAAATGTAATCACCGATCACTTGCCATATTGGCTAGTTAACAAATTCAAACTAAATGTTAAACAATGTATCGCAAAAAACCCTGTAAACACATCGAGACCAGTCGGATGCAATGTTTGCGTGCTTCTCCATTTAAGACGGAAAAAAACGAAGAATGCGTTTTAGATTGTCTCATTGTTTTCAAGACACGGCAGATGAAATACATTGTGATTCACTGAAATATTGCTGTGAAGCTAAATGCATTATTTCTTATTCACTGAAAAGTTTCCAAAGCTTTATTGCTAAAGGCTGGAGATCTAATCTGAGCAAGGGGAGTATGACTCCGATAGCTTACAGCAGTTGAGGACGTGAACATAATTTCTGACCCAGATTATGATGTGACTGTTGACGCTAATATATATATATATATATATATGTGATATATATATATTTATTACATATTACATATTATGTGAGTATTGTATATTTGTGTCCATTTGACGTATGCATGTCAGTGTTACGGTCTTCTGCACACATTTCTGTAACTGTACCAAGTGGTACATGCTGACTTGACCACACAAAAAATTCAAAGCAGCGTACTGCCTAACTTAACCGTTTATTTAGAACAGTTGTGTATTCAATGTCACCTCCTACAACTTTCTATTCCATGGCTGACTGGCTCCCGCCCAAATATCGATAGGCCTGCACAGCATTTCACTTACGAGTGATCCTTACATTTGATACTTCATCGTCAAATGTGTATAGGAAAACCAGGCCATATGCTTTTCTATCCAAATTAACGTACGAGTTACAATTACAAGGCATTTTGCTCAATATTATTG
The DNA here is from genome assembly GCA_025399855.1 of Forbesichthys papilliferus. Classification (NCBI taxonomy): domain Eukaryota; kingdom Metazoa; phylum Chordata; class Actinopteri; order Percopsiformes; family Amblyopsidae; genus Forbesichthys; species Forbesichthys papilliferus. The sequence continues at coordinate 14,514 of JAODOY010077139.1, forward strand.
GTATCGTTTCTAAACTGGGCATGTAAAGTATCAAACCAATCACTATTTGTCTAGCAAATATACAGCCCCCAATCACACTAAATATTTACAGTACATACACCAGAACATTACATGTACTGTATATAGGGTGCACTTGTTTTAAAACATTGTATTGGTATTTCTATTGGCTTAGAAAAACACAGTGATGGAAAATATTGTGCAGGGCTGAGCATAAGAGAATAATCCACCTGACTCCTGTACACTTATGGGCACCGCTACTGCAAGAAATAGGTCTTCTTGTGCTATTTCCTACCATATTGATTGTGAGGCTGCACTAGACGATATTCTGGTGTATAGCAGTATGAAGTTCAGGCAGGCACAATGAGAAGGGGGAGTCTTTGATGGGCTATCTACTAGACCACCCCCCCAAAAAAAAAAAAAAAAAATTAAAACATTAAAATACCATGAGCTGTCAGAGCCATGAGAACTATACTCTAATCTCAGAGGCACATGCTGCATTATTACGCAAATTATGACAGAGCTGCTGTGGCTGCAAGTTGCCTCACAGCGCTGGTATGCATTTTCTCAGCCCCAAAGCCATTTGCCCCATATTTATATATATATCATGGGGTGCTCTGGTCCGCAGTGTCTGTAAAGAAATTTGACTTCTGTTCTTCAATAACAGTTTCATTGATGCATTATTATTAATAGATAAATTGGAGCTAAATAAATACACAAGAGGTATGCTGTGTGTCGTATACATTCATGTGACCTTCATACATTTAATATTAGTTGGGGTAATAAAACAATGATTAATCAGATGGAGATACTCAAAGCTATTGAAAACTAAACACGTGTTAAAGGACGTAATAAAACAATGCTTAATCAGATGGAGATACTCAAAGCTATTGAAAACTAAACACATGTTAAAGGACGTAATAAAACAATGCTTAATCAGATGGAGATACTCAAAGCTGTTGAAAACTAAACACGTTAAAGGACGTAATAAAACAATGCTTAATCAGATGGAGATACTCAAAGCTGTTGAAAACTAAACACATGTTAAAGGACGTAATAAAACAATGCTTAATCAGATGGAGATACTCAAAGCT
>JAODOY010077150.1:3223-65221 GCA_025399855.1 Forbesichthys papilliferus
TCTGGAGAAGGCTCTCTGAGAAGTTCTGGACTTGGTTCTCTTATTGGCTCTGGAGAAGGCTCTCTGAGAAGTTCTGGACTTGGTTCTCTTATTGGCTCTGGAGAAGGCTCTCTGAGAAGTTCTGGACTTGGTTCTCTTATTGGTTCTGGAGAAGGCTCTCTGAGAGTTTCTGGTGCTGGAGTTAGTTCAGAGATAAGCTCTACATTTGGCTCTGGGACAGGTTCTGGAAAGAGCGCTGAAACCTCTTCTGTCTGGATTGACAGTAGCTCCGTGTCCTGTATGGGAGAAACCTCTCCAGGATCTTCTGGGCCAGAGAAGATGGTGGCAGCAGTGACGGCAGCAGTCACCGCAGCAGCGACGGCAGCTACAGTGGCGGCAGCAGCTTCCTTCTCCTCGCTCTGTTTATGGGCGGGAGGCGGTGCTAGGCTAGCAGGCTTGCTAGCACGTTTCACTGGCGTCGGGGTGCTGCTGCCCACTGTTTTCTTAGGACTGGAGCTCTTGGTAGCAGCCGTTTTAGAGCTTTGGGTCTTGGATGGTGTGGGCTTGTTCTCTTGGGTTTTCGGGCGTGCGGTTGTCTTTGTGTCCGCGGCCTTATTGAGAACGGGCTTTTTTGTGGCGGTCGTGGTGTTGTCTGGCTTTGATGTGGATTTGGGAGTCTCTGGTTTGGTAGACTTGGCTGATGGGGAGGGACGCGTGAGGGGAGATGGAGCAGCCTTCTTAAGGGCTGGGGTGGTTGGCTTGGCGACATCTATAAAATGGGGGGGGGGAGGGGGGTACAGGATGTGAGAACTCAGAAACAATACAAAGTTAAAGCTGGCTAAACCGCTGACGTGTACAAAAATATATTGATTAAAAAGCTGCCTTATATAATAACACCACCACAGCATTGACTTGCAAAAATGTGTGATAATTACATGTCTAATAAACTAACCTCATCCCTATTCTTAAAACATCCATGTTACCTTTTTTGACAGGGGTTGTGGTCTTCGATGCCTGCGATGCCGGTGTCCTGGCAGCAGAGGGCGTTGTGGAGGGGGTTTTGGAGGCAGCAGGTCTGGGGGTGGTGGAGGGAGTTTTAAGGGCGGCTGGTTTGGCCGTGGGTGTGGAGATCTTTGCAGCAGGTGCTCGGGTTGAGGCAGAGGCAGGGCGGGATGCTGCCGTTCCAGTGGGTCTAAAATACAAATTTGTACGCAAGGTAAAGAGTCATACGCTCCTAGAATTTGACCGTTCACAGGTTGAATCTTGTTTGCTTCCTACTGTATATGTCTTGTTCACTGCCTGCTCACTTATCTTCATCTAACCTGAGTTAGGGAAATACGTTAATACTTACCATTTAATGTTATGCTTCACCACAGTCCATTTCAATGCTAGTTCCTGACACAGTATGTCGTGCTTCATACTGGCTACATGCATCACGGTATAATTACCATGTTCCGAGGGAGACTGAAATACTCCTATGACATCAATAAAATGGTGATGTGTTCCCCTGAAACGCTGACCACTGAGCTGTGGGATTAATTGAAGCAGACACCAGTGTCTGACCTTTGTAAATAGTGGCGAATGTCAGGTCTCTCCGCGGGTCGACATTCTATCTGTCTGGCTGCCCTGGGCGGTGCAGGCCACCAGAATGGTTTAACAGGGAGTGTCTGTCCAGAGCGCTAATCAATCCCTACCATAAATACCACATTAGTCATTTCTGTAGCGGATGCCCTTCCAACCAGTGTTGGGGGTAACACACTACAAATTAATGCATTATACTGTTGTTACATTACATTGTAATGCAGTAATGTATTATTGCTTTGCTATACTCACTAGTCACAGTACAGATGAGAATCAAAATATTTTTCGCAATTGAGCCTTGTTCTAGCCACAATCTACAAAGAGTAAATGCATAACTTTTTATTTTTTTTAAGTCAAGAGTAATTTATTACTTTGAATAACAACCCCAAAACAGCTCCCAACTAATGAAGACATCAAACACGTCTTCAACACAGTTTATGCACTGCTCCTGACAACATAATATAGCACAGCTACAGCTAAAAGACTAATTCAGAGAGGGCACAAAGGATGGCTTAGACTAGAGTTATGGACTGAACAAGTCCCTTGTTTGTTCACAGCAGCAAATCTCGAAGACTTTCCCCACTCTCAGAGAGGCCGAGAAGAAACATGCATGTTGAGGACACAACTATCTGCGTTCTCCATGTTTATATAAAAACCGCCTTGAGTTACCCACAACCACTTGTAGTATCTGACAACACCGTAATACATATCCATGAATCTGCCTCTTGGTAACCCGGGGAGACCTACATTAATACAGCGCCATGACAAACTCCCCCAAGGCTCTGAAGTGGAGCCGCATGCGTGGGAGGTGAGTCGCATCCCATCTCAAGGGCTCCACAACGTGAGGTGACATCCCTACCCCAACCTTAGTAGAAGGCTGCAGTATCCCGCCTGGCTTAGAAGCTGGCTTCCATGACCATGAGTAACTTAACCTACAAACAGCAGCCCTGACATGACCGCTTCTAAATAAAGACACGCGCTGGTACTGGCAGAAGGAGAGCAGGCACTGGATGTAGGCTCCATGAGGGAGTGAAGATGGAGGGGGCCATGTTAATCTTTAACTTTGAAAGAAGAACAAAAAATAGCTTCTATAAGTCCCCCAGCTGGAACCCTGGGGCAAGCTAAAAGCAATAGCGATATCATGGTTTTTATCCTCAGGTACTGTAGCTCCTGAGTGCTGCCTGCAGCCCTGCCAAAACTAATGGAACACAGTTTAGTGACATTTAATCGGATTAACGTTGCCACACTAGCAATGGGTGATCAGCGCAAACAGAACCAGGGGTGTGGTCACAACAAAGTTGCATTTGATAGTTGATCAACGTGTATAGTTAGTCTGGGCATATCACTGTACACAGACTACCGTCTAAGCATTGTTCATGTCAGTTTGGTATCGCCGCTATGTTTAAGCTCTTAAATCTCTGTGAAAGTGTTAGTAATCCTGCTCTTTGAGCAAAGACTAAAACACGCTGATCTTCTTGTACCACAACAAAGATGCCCCCTCATTATTGTGTCAGACAGAAAGCCAGAGGGAGGAGAGAGGGGGAGATTGTTAGCCAATTTGGCATTAGAGACTGATGAAGTCTAGACAAGTGAACACATGTCTTTCCAACATCATCAACAACGACCTGTGTCATAATGACAAAGCAGCCCATTGTTATTGCGCTAATATCGCTAACTCACTATACTAAAATCGGACAAATTACTGAAAAGGTTTATTGTACCCAGTTTAGCTCAAGGCTTTATTGTATCTTAAAACTAAACGGATTACCATCTGGCACATTGGTATAATATGCCAGGTTGAGAAACACTGGCTACAAATAAATAAACCTGGCTGCACATAGTACAATGTTACATACAGTATATTTATATAAACCAGTGTGTATATTCTTTATGAAAGAGAGACTATAGGCTAGCTACAGTATCAACGGTGATGGCATAGTGGACAGGATGTTAAGAGGAGAAATTAGGAAAGGTTCTACAGCATGATTGAACCTGTGTGGTGCTAGAAATATATTGAAAGCATAGACAGGAAGTAGAAAATGAATTGCAGTAAATTATTTAGCCTCAAGGGCCATAAATATGGTTGGTGGCAGGATGGCTATTTACCCGAGGATATGAGATTTACAGGCCAGGGGATACAAAATTTTTAAAAAAGGCAGGAAAGGAGAGAGAATATTAATCTGATTACAGGCCAATAATCTTATATTAGCGTGGTTACGTGTAGTTTCACAAAGAAGCCTCTTTGTGCTTCGGAAGGCCTAGTAAGGCCGTTAAGAGAACACAAGTCCGCTGCTGAACACTGGGTGTGTTCCAAAATTAATAGAGGCATCTCGGGCATTTGGCCAGGGGATAATACTCATCTGAAGCACTGTGGTGCATCGAAGCCTAAATTGTTTTAATCTCCTATAAATTCTGTAATTACGATCACTGTCAAATCAATGGCCGGCGGCAGTACTGGTTAGTGTACCCCGCAAGTGATCCTACTTATCTTCTAAAAGGGGTTCAGTGGGTGGCCTGTATCCAGATAGAGAATGCTGTGAAGGTTTCACTACAGGCCTTAAAATCAGAAGCAATGTCACAAATTAGGGTCAAAATGTAAGATTAAAACATGTAGAAATGCACTTGATCGGGACGGGGGGAAAAACAAAATCCCTATATCATGCGTGCAGTGAAATGCAACATGTAATCGTCTTGTCACAGATACACGCTTCCCTTACTGGTTGAAACATGCATGTTGTGTGTGTTATTTGCTCAAATGCTAAGTCAAGCAAACATAAAGGCCACTCCCCTGCTACTAAAAGTGGGCGGGGGGGGGGGGGTACGTCCTCATACAGTTTTAATGGAGTGGCACGCCCGTATGGGTGAGTCTACCCTGGTTAAAGGAGGCTCAGCTCCCACAGCCATGTGACTGAGGGCACCTTTGGAAAGAATTTCACTGCAGACCGTTGGAGTCTCTCTCCTCCTCGTCCTGTCAGTCAGTGACTCCCTTATGGGAGGCTCACAGTAAGTAGGCTACTTAGGAAGAGCAGCCCAAGGGCAAGGACATGCCCGCATGCACCTCTGCACGTATGGATCCCCAGGCAGAACATTCCTAGAACATTATGCTAAATGTTTAAAAACAGGCTGATGCTGCGGTGCTTATGGGACGAGATGAGTGCTGTATGTGTGAGTGCACTATGTACTCCAGCGATGTTGGCCGCTTTACAGCTTCAAAGTAATGTCAGGGTGTCAATGTCCTTACCAGAAGAGCCGAGGAATTATATCTGATGTATCGAATGGGTTTCATGATTAAACTACTTTAAGAAAAAAGGTTTACTGTAAATTGTTGTGTGAAAATTAGGCATTCCTTTGCTCCTGAAATTGCCCACTGCTGCTTCAACAGAACTTGTGTAGACGAAAGTAGAATAGACCGAATCATGAAAGATGTTCTGACTTCTGAGTGAGCAGAGTTGAGGATGTGTTGAGGACAGGCTAGACTCAGCTTGTGCAAGGAGCAAGACGCCATGATCTGCTGTCTTCTCTCCAGAGTGCACTCTCCATCATCAATCACGACTGGAGCACACACACACACCCCTCCTCTTTGCCCACCAAATCCATTTGCCGATTAGGTCTGCGGCATAACGTCCATAAAACCCTGGCAACATCAGAGTCACTGGCCACGCCCATGGCAGGACGGAAGATTTATGACCCCTCCCCCTAATATGGTCGCCTGCCACACACACACACAAGCAGCCATGACACAGCACAACGCGCACATACACACACACACACACACACTGGTGTTGGACCATTACTCCTGCAGTAACACCATGACGACAATAAAAACCGTAGTCCCCCAGTGGCCATTAAAAACAAAAACAGTATGAATAGCTTTAGAACCAAAGTGATGGGTGAACTGATTACAAAACACTTAATAAAATTAAAATCAATAAGTTGTTTATCCATGTCTGTCTTACTTCCTGGTTCCATCTCCTGGTTGCGTATAACAGTGGAATGAAGCTGTGCCCTTCACACACCCTTGGTTTAACTTGTACCTTTCCCTCTGCCGCTCACAAGGCACCCCTTGGTGCCTCAGACCTCCATACACTCTGCATTATCACGCACACAAACACACACACACACACACACACACAGAGCCCTCAAGCTGTGTGTACTTTTGGCAACAGTAACTGAAGTTCAGCGTGGACGGATTACTTATTCAGCCACGCACAGTAGCTAGCTGCCCTCCATTTTGACCTGGCATGCCTTCCCTCAGACGCTGGCACGGGAGAGAGAGACTCTGAACCACGTGCGCCTGCATCACCTGGTCCGACCTCCGACCCCCCCCCCCCCCCCACACACACACACACACACACACACACGCATCAAACTGACTAACACGACGATGCCCTCCAGGGCTCCACACAGAGCGTATGCGCTAAAATATTAGCATACAGCTGTCCAACATGCACGTTTCATGCAGAACCGCATAATGGTCTTAGCTTTCCTTTAAACCAGCACCCAGTGACTGACTGGGTGAATAACCCAATTGGAATTACAATTAAAGCTGCTCACTCCAGAAGGCCTAAAGCTCGTGAACACTGGTGCGTACAACGTCACACATTGCGGCAAGCAAACCGCAAGTTAGCCTACTCAAACGGCCCTTTCATCACTGGCACACTAACCACTTAGGTTTAGTGTCATGGGCTGGGTACTGCGGGCCAACAGATCCAAACAACAGCCACTCACACACAAACACATTATGGAATAACGCTGCACATTACTCTTGCTCACACACACAGCAAAATATTGTTCTTTCACACACAGTGGCGAAAACTAAATTCCACCATTGATTCTTAACTTTTTTAACATTACATAAACTAGATATCTTACTCAAAAACAACAGTGGCTATATTGTGTACATATAGCACCATAAAATATACTTGATATAATATAGAAACTCATTTCATTTTTGGTATACTCTCAGGCGTAATGGGAAGAATACTGTAATCACTGTGTGTGGTCGGTTCAATGCAATTCGATTTTGCTGTCATTTGATGCGCCTGCAGCCTTCCAGTCATTACTCTGGTAAACAAAGAGTAATGAGCTAGATCGTGTGTGCGTGTGCACGTCAGGATGAGAAGGGTGTGTCTGATGTGCCGGTAGGCCTATCGTCTCAAAGCAGGTGTGAATGAATCAGCGGACAGGAAGGGATGAGATCTAATTAAAGATGAGATTTATGAGCGCGTCAGCGTAGGCCCTGCCGCACGCGCGCGCACGCACGCACACACACACAAACACAGTGCTTTGTGTCTTTCATTGTATGCCCATAGGCGTGGGCTCTTCAGCTCTACATGGTACACCCACCTGGTTGTCTTGGAGACAGGAGGTCTATCAGGCTTTGGTGAGCCAACGCTAGGCTTCGTAGGTGCTCCAGTAACAGGCTTAGGAGCTGAGGAGAGAGGAGAAGGAGACGAGATGAAAAAGAGAAAAGGCCTTTAATTGGCCCGGCAGATAAACACATTATATGTCCTTCAAACGTCCTAAGGATGTAGGGCAAACACTATTGGTACTAGCAGTCAAGAACACCTGAACTGGATTCCTCCCATCTGCAACACCACAATAAGACACATAACGTCATATAAGCAATGCCTGACACATATTGCGTATACATACACATTGTATGTATACGCATGTATGCAATTTTCGGTGCGACGCTAGTGCAGTGTTTTATTTGACCATTTAAAGCCTACAAATTTGATTTACAACCTGTAAACAACAACAACAACAAGTTTAACGTCTGACTTGGTCATTCATTTAAGTAGTCGTCGTGCAGGTCAACTAAAATGCCTGGCTTGTCAAGTAAGCTAGTACTGACGCAGTTAGCCAGCGCTGTGTCCCAGACTTTACGCAAGTGAAGGCTGGCTCTGCGAGACTATGGATTACCAAGTACTCATTACACTGAGCAGTTCCACTGAGAGCCACATACATATTTCATGGAATACCTACTAAGGCAGTGTTAAAACAAGGCTGATTCATAGCACATAATAAAGTTTAGCCCAACCTGCAGGCTTCTTAGCAGGAGCAGACAGTGGCTTCTTAGTCACTGCTGTGGCGGTCGTTGCATTGACGCCGTTGGTAGCGGGGCCGGAGGGCGGGCGGTTGGCCGCCGCAGGTCTCTTCTCCCCTGCTTTGGCGGGGGCCTTGGAGGACGGGGCGGCAGCCAGGCCGGGTGGCTTCATGGAGGCGGGGGGAGCCTTCTTGTCTGGTGCCCCAGTGACGGAGCTCTTCTTCGCCACGCCGTTAGTCTGAGGATGTTTGGGCACGCCGTTGGTGACGCGGCCCGGTGCTGCGTTGGGCCGCGGGCCACCCACCGTCTTAGCCGGGACGCTGCCGGCCTTGGCCTTGAGGGGAGGCTTGGCTTTAGGGTCAGCGGGAGGGGCCTTGGCTGCTGCTGGCTGGGGCTTCACGCCACCTCCCTGCTCCTCCTCCAGGGGACTGGCAGCCTGCTGGGCCAGCTCCACTGCGGCCGGAGGAGGTGCAGTCGCCGCCTCCTCCTCCGCGTTCACCAGATTGGAGTCCAGCGCGTCCATCGGCTCCAGCGCTGCCGTGGCAACCCCATCCGGTTTCATCTCCCCTGGAGCGGTGGCGGTCTGTCTGTGCAGAGCCGGGCAGGGTGATGATAGCCACGCGTCTGGAGGCTCTCACGGCAGGAAGACGGTCGACTGGAGGAGAGGGAGACAACAGTGGGAGCACAGTCAGCCACAGCAAAGTCCTTACAGGCGAGTCTCTCGCACTCGCAGCCATCTTTGAAACGCCCCGGGCAGTTATTTAAGAAGACAGTATGATTAGGCAGGTGGCTTACATCAGTGCAAGCGCATGATTGGTTAAATAGGTTAATGCTTGGCAGTTATAAAGCAGACAATTGGCTCTTTTGGATTATGTTATTTGGGTATTTTCCTCTCAACTGCCATATTTGCGTTTCAGAATTCTCCCGTAGAGCTTCTTTCAAAATGCTCTAAGTGGCCTGTCTCCTCGATATAGAGTGTCTGGCCACAGTCAGACAAGGCTGGACTTGTTAGCTAGCTAACGATGCTATCAGTAGACAGGGCCTAGGAGGTATCAGATAAAGCTAAAGTGTACACCTACCTACAGCTAGTCACACACACCGAGTTATGACAGGAGTTAGATCTGGCTGTGGATCCAGAGAGAGATTAGAGGCAGACATTGAACAGGATGTGCAAATCAACAGGAAACTGCCACGCTGTACAGCCTCCCTAGGAGGGCCTATAAAAGGACAATATATTGCACACAGAATAGCGCATGGTCCGACAGCAACACACACACGGGAGTCAGTCACACACACTCAGACATGAGTCATGACATGCTCCGAGGGGCACATTAAGACAGATGAGTTCAACATGTCTGCTGCTCAGCTGATGGCTTGAATGGTCTGAGGGGACGGAGGGTATTACGCACTACACAACGCGTTCCAGAAACACCCTTAATTACGTTCATTGCTAATGGCCGTGAGACACCAAATGGTTCCCACTGCGACACCAAAAAGCTGGGCGGTGCACTTGGCCTGCATCGCGGTTACGAGTACATTAGTCACACTTCAAATATAAAACGGTCAACAAATGGCACCACAGCCCAAGACTGGCTGTTGTAAACAAGGGAGCCCAGCCGCAGACTAAACATCAAGGCTTCAGCACTTAACAACACGCTACAAACGCAAGTGCCATTGCGGACACGTGATCATCTGAGAAAGGGCTTCATAATCCTCAGCTGCATGAGAACACACAGTGCCAGGTTTGCTCCATGCCAAGGCAGGTTGAAGCTGTACTGCAGTAGGTAGGATGTGACAGTTTCCATGAGAGCTACAGTAACTTTGAAGAAAGATAAAAAAAAGAAACGGAATATTGGGTTAAAAATATACTCCTCTGCTCCCTCCCTCTGGAGAACTGACAAACCTGTGCAGCTGCAGAGTGTGTGTGCGTTCATGTGAGCCAGGTCTACTCTCCAGAAGCTAAAAAGGTGACTTTTACAGGGAATTAGCTAGAGCATGGGACTATTTAACCACAGCGTTCTCACGGAATTTGACAGATCATTTTTAAAATGTTACAATACATTTACAGCTCTGAACTCCTGCCTACAGCACCTTTAACTGGATACTGAGAAAGCACAGGAGCTGGAGGAGGACTCTACACGACGACAGACGTCCAATGACAGGGAACCAGTCAACATCCACACACCCACTCTTCCTAGTGGAGGTGAGCCTATGGAAGGATGATGGACAGGAGTCTGTGGGAGCTAGTGACAAGAGAGGAGGGGGGGAAGTGTGTGGGAGTAACAGGAACTTGGCCCGTCACCACAGTTTACAAACGGTGCGAGGAGATGGAGGAGAGGGACGCTGGGCGATGAGGCAAGACCAGAGGAAGAGGGCTTGGCCTGGAGAGCATGGGAACGGAGCAGGGGGGGGGGGTGGCGGCGGGGAGAGAGGAGTTCACTACGAGACGATTCCTCCTGCTCCGATTCTTTTAGTCCGGACATCACTTTAGTTTCCATGCACAGACACACACAAACATGCACACACACTTTCCCTTTCTAGACAGAGATAGACTATGCTGTTAACTCCCTGGAAAGAATGTTCTTGTTCTTTCCCTCTCTCTCTCTCTCTCTGAATACGGGCTCGTCCTCTGAACTAAATCGAATAAGTCAAAAGGCCTTCTTTTAGTCTTGCAACCCCCATTCCCACTCCCTCCATCTCTCTGCCTCCGTTTTCTGTTTACCATCACACAGATGGCCTGAGCAGCTGAGCAGGGCCAGAGGGAATGCCAACTCAGAGAGAGGAACAGAGAGCAAGAAAAAACCAAAACAAAAGGATTATAGAGAAACAAGGAAAGAAAGAAATATAGGGTTTAAGCGTAAATACAAAACGTCCATATACAGCTAGAGGAACAAACGAAAAAAAAGAATAAAGAACAGGGGTTACAAATAGAGCCTTTTAGCAGGTTTGAGTTAAAGCCCACCACATAGTATGGGGACTGAATGTCAGATTGTGGACAATCTGCCTAATTAAGTTACTAACCACTAGCTGGAGCATATTTGATTAGATATATCGAGAGGGTGTCGTATGAACATTCGCCATTCACAACATGACAATATTGTCCTCCCCACAACAGGGGAAAACCGCAAGGAAACAACCGACTGAATTCTGACACCGACCAGATTGTTAAAAACACTGTCACAGTAAATACAATCATTTTTTCCACCCCGTCGAGATCAAGGATGAACAACACAAATGCCTGACATACTTAGAAAGTTGTGCTGCAATGTTTCTTTCTAAGCCATACATATACAGTATCTATAGCAGTTGTAGGCTGGCTTTAGAGGCCAATTCACAGCTGTGGGGAGATGAAGAATGAAAAGGGGTAGATACTATACAGTATATAAAGACTGAGTAGCCTATATTTAGTCTAATTGCATTGCAAGTGCATTCAGCATTCTGTGTCCCAGAACAAGCTGTCTAGTAATTATCTAGTAAACCGTGATTATCAGAGTGAGAAACACAACGTGGGCCACTATAATCTGTCTGCCTTCGCACCATTATCACACATCTCAAATCAGACCAATTAATCAGGACCACGATAATTATGTATATTGGTTCATAAGGGACACCTACAGCTTAGACTAAAGAGAACAGTCACCTTAAACATGTTTAAACCCATGGCTCTTTTTCCTATACCAGTATAATACAGCTTAGTCAGGTAGCCCATGTTGTCGATTACATGTTTACTAAAACTGACTATTTAAACAAAAGACTAAGAAACTGTTTGACAAAAGGTCTGTGATGACTTAATGCACGCCAACTGATTACAACCAAATAACACCAGGAAACACAGTATCTGATCTGTATCTAGCTCCATTGCTTCTTTGTTCTGTTGCCTTGCCATTTCCATGGAGGGTTACGGCTTCTAGCTGGCCTATTTATTTCACAGCATCTCTCAAGTGCGTGCGCGCGCACGCAACCTGTATCTGTATGAGGTGATAAATCTGGATGGCTGGGCTCATTTAAAGGTAAACTGCTCTTTCCTTCCTCAGTCCTGCAGACAGCTAGGAGATTACATGTCGTCTCTCTCTTTGTCTCTCTCTCTCTCTCTGCTCGCACGCAGTCCTGCATCATTCCATGCTGACTGGGAACCTCAGAGTGCAGGGTGGTTCCATTAACTGGCTGCAGTGGCTTGAGATATATTTCACAAAGATTAAATGCTTACACAAAACAATCTTGACTCTTAACCTGCCATACAATATTTACTAGCACATAGCTGGTACACATTTCCATATGCGCTTAACTCCAAATCCATGCCTTAAAGGATTTATCACTACCTTCATGAAAATCTATTTAAATGAAATTTTAGAATGCTTATAGTCCTTTGCATGATTCATTGAGTAACATCCAACTGCATTTGGTTATTACCAGATAGTGACACACTCTTAAGCACCTTACATGTCCAGACTCTTTCAATTGCCCTGTGTAAACATGATCACCAAAAGTGACTGACTGAACTTTAAGAGACACTCACAATGAGAGACAGATTAACAGTCATTTGAGTAAGCCTATTCAAGCTCACCATAGTTTTTATTTTAGTTTATTTACATTGGTTCTGCTACATCAGATCTGCACTAGTCTAGGGTTTTCACAGATTCTGTGCCGACGTGACCTTTCAACAGTAGGGATTGAAACACCAACTGATTTATCATGCTCACGTCAAACCAAAGACTTTATTAGACCGTTTTCCATAAAAAAAAAATAAAAATGTCCTCTCAGCAACACCGTGATTAACATTCATATACACACAATGGGTTAGAAGACACTGTCCCAACTTTAATGTGAAGAGAGATACTATCAGTTCTTGCTCTGCGAAGCTATCTTAAGAAACATAGTACTGTCATTGTTCTGTCATATGCAGTTTTTCACCTTTACCCAATCAGAGGAGAGTCGAGAGTACCAGCCCTATACTTGCATACTTGGTCGCCATTTAAAATGAACACGTGGATCAGCAGTGGATCCAGGCAGATGGCCGCCGTCAGATACATTAGGTGTGGTTCATTACATGGTACAGATGCAGACACAGCATGCTGTGTGAAACACAGAGATAAAAGGCCCTCAGCCAAAGATGGTTTCCGGTCAAGCGCACCCAGCCAGGCAATCCTAGGGGACCATATCTACTAGCTCTGTGCTAAAGTGACACCCCCACCCGCCCCCCTTAGCTTCCTCTGGGCTTTGGGGACACACTGGAGCTAAAACTAATACTTCCTGTGGTTAAAAGGTTCATGTGCCATCATTCAGACAGCAGATTAAGTCAGATACATTGTCAGTCTCACATGAGAGAGAGAGCGAGCTGTAGGTTTCCTCTCATTAAGGGTGATTACACAATTCTGCTGGCAACTTCACTTGCAGTCCTACATGTATCATCTTCCTTCATAGTGCGTTTGGACTCATTGTAGCTGTCATGGTAAAAAAAAAAGAATGTGGTTTGAGTCATTTGGCTCTTGTTTCCAGGCAGCACCACTCTGCATTCCAAACAAGACTCCATGATGACCTAAACATCCATCAATCCATCGTCACTCGCTTATCCGGAGTTGGGTCGCGGGGGCAGCAGCTCCAGCAAGGAACCCCAAACTTCACTTTCCCAAGACCCTGAAACTGAGCTGCGGCACAGTGGCCAAGACCATACAGCGGTTAACAGGACAGGTTCCACTCAGAACAGGCCTCGCCATGGTCGACCAAAGAAGTTGAGTGCACGTGCTCCATGTCAAATCCAAAGGTTGTCTTTGGGAAATAAACGTAGAAGTGCTGCCAGCATTGATGCAGAGGTTAAAGGGGTGGAGGGGAGGGGAGGGGGTCAGCATGTCAGTGCTCAGACCATATGTCGCACACTGCATCAAATTGGTCTGCATGGCCGTCGTCTCAGAAGGAAGCAGTTTCTAAAAGATGATGCACAAGAAAGCCCGCAAACAGTTTTCTGGAGACAAGCAGACTAAGGACGTGGATTACATGAACCGTGTCCTGTGGTCAAGATAAACTGATTTGTTTCAGATGGTGTCAAGCGTGTGTGGGGCCAACCAGGTGAGGAGTACAAAGTCAAGCATGGTGGTGGAAGTGTCACGGTCTGGGGCTGCATGAGTGCTGCCAGCACTGGGGAGCTACAGTTCATAGAGGGAACCATAAATGCCAACGTGTACTGTGACAAATTAAATTATACAGGTTTTAACTGAGCCTACGATAAGTGACACAAGGTATGTATCTTGCCTGTGGAAACACTGGAATACATGTCTGTATGTTTTTTAGTATTAGATACTTTTCACTAGTAGTTGTAATATATATGTTTTCTTGGTGCTGTGTTGTTATAGTTACTGATATGGACCCAAGGGTCTGCAATAAAGTGGAATTGAATACTGAAGCAGAGCACGACACCCTCTCTTCTGAGACTGGGCCACGACCACTGCCTTGCTAATGAAGCCAAGGATAAAGGTGATCTCCATACCTAAACCCTATTGAGCCTCTGTGGGCCTTCCAAACAGAAGGTGGAGGAGTGCAATGTTTAACATCCACCAGCTCCGTGATGTCATCATGGAGGAGTGGAAGAGGACTCCAGTGGAAACCTGTGAAGCTCTGGTGAACTCTATGCCCAACAGGGTTAAAGCAGTGCTGGAAAATAATGGTGGCCACACAAAATATTTACATTTTGGGCCAAATTTGGACATTTTCACTTAGGGTTGTACTCACATTTGTTGCCAGCGGTTTAGACATTAATTGCTGTGTTTTGAATTATTTTGAGGGGACGGTTAATTTACACTGTTATACAAGCTGTACACTCACTACTTCACATTGTAGCAAACTGTCATTGCTTCAGTGTTGTCACAAGTTATAATCAAATATTGACAAAAATGTGAGGGGTGTACTCACTTTTGTGAGATACTGTATATAGCCCTTAATCACGTTGTAGTCTCAAAGGGCTGTACAGCCTATATTTCACATGGAAACAAACAACACCCCCTTAACCTTAGATATTAGAATGTTTTAAAAATAACAAATATGTGTTGAAGTACACAGATTGCTGACTGTGTGCGCATTAATCACATTCATTGATGAGACAAGTTTATTTTATTAATATGCAAGTTAACAAAATTAACCACTAGTAGATCATTTCAAGTGTTACAGACAAACACATTCTTGTTTTAGTTTGATGAGAGCTTCTACCTACCAATATATCCGTGCCCTCAAACCACAATCATGCCCTCTCCGTGCTTTGTACGGGGGAGTTTCAGGTCACGGTGATTTTGTGTTGACTGCTTGCACCTTGGTACAATAGATTCCATGTGCAGAACCTCACACACACGCACACTTCTAAGGTCATGCTGTCAATATCTGAAATGCATTCAACTCCTTTGAGGGATTCCTGCTCCAACAACAGACAGTACTCAAAGTTGCCGTTCTTGACTATTCAGGTCATCAGTTTATTTTTATGGCAAACTAACCCCATTTTACCATTTAGAACAACGTGTGGGGCATGGCATGCATATTACACAAATGGTCGCTTGTTTTAGGCAATAGTTGCAACATACATTACACAGGTTCAAATCCATGCTGGTGGCTTGTTGCTTGTGTGTGCATGCCCAATCACAGCTACCCATACCCCTGATAGTTCTTTAAAAAAAGAACCATCAGCCTCCTCACAGTGGACCAAATCAAAGCCCGCTCACCTGTTCTGTGGCTTCAGCAGACCGCCTGTACAAATGCATGCATGACTAACTGTTGTGGAAGGGCAGCTCTGCGTCCATAGTACACAACTGTATGTGTCTCTCTCTCTCACACACACACACACACACACACAGTAGCCTGCTTCTATCCTGGAGGCCTACTCTAAATAGATGTCAAAGGAGGAATTGTGGGGAAAGGAGACAGAAACAAAGCCCGGGGAGGAATTTGCAAGGGTTGGACAGGCCGCAGAAGACATGCACATAGATGGAGTTTTTGCTAACACAAACATTAACTCACAAGCTTGAGTGGAATGTTCTAAACGTCACTAGCATCTATAGCAACAGATACTGTATATGATACCTGGTTAAAGATGCTAACCGCAGGAGCTAAGGGTAGAGGACTGCTATAAACGCCTGCTGATTTAACAAGCATTTTGTGGCCTCTGGCCATGAAACACACTAACCTCAGCTGACAGAGGGATGCTGGGCTTTGGTGTTCTCTCTGACACCGCTAATAACAGTGATCCCCGGGCTGACACATTAAGGATTGTATTTAAGTGCCTCATTATGTAAACAACAAATGTTTTTATTGAATTTTAGGCAGAAAACATGTAGTGCAAGTCTCAACTGCATGACCTTTGGATTAAAGTTAACCTCAGAAATTCAAATGGCAAACATTACCCAATTTACAACATGCATTATTTGAGTCCCAAATAGGCCTAGTTAGAAGTACTGATCCAGAAAGATGCCAAGTTTAAAAATGTACTGTTCTGTTCCAACAGAAGGCATGCAGGCTGATTCACATAAATTCAAGCTCTGATGCCATCTCACTTGTGATTAAGGCCCCAGATAGAGTACCGGCTTCTGAGTAACACAGCATCTATTGACCAAATCTCTTGTCATAAAAGCACAGTCTTCTGTGCGTGCGTGCGTTTTTGGCTGTTTATGTCCGTACTGCGTGGGGGAGAATGTGAGTTATGAACATTAGGTTCTGAGGTGCCATATGTTGGTCCATTTCCATTCTGCTTACTCAAAATTACAACTCGATGGCCCCTCTGGCAATTTGATTTTTTTATTATCATCTTCATCTATCCCTGGCTGGGAGAAAATATAGTAAAAAGCTATTGTTCCTAGAGGTAGGTAAGCAAATATTTAAAAGGGATAAAAATCCCTAGTGTAAGTGAAATCAGTCACGTGTGCGCTAAAAGCAGCTGAGTAACATCTTAGTAACCGTAGGGGGAGATTAAGACCTGCATGAACACTACGAGACCTGCATGAACACTATGGTACTGGCTCTTAATCCTAATTGGTGTTGAGGCAGATGGCTGGTACAGCAAGAGAGATAGAATAAAGAACGAAGTAGATAAGTACGCTACTAATGGGTAGGGGGTACTACCTGAATCTTAGACAACCTTATTCAACCTTAATATGTGGATTTCTTATGTACTGTAGGCCAAAAATAGCATAACAGCTGCTGCACATTACCAATACCATTAGTCATACTAATGATAGAATGGAAAGAATTGTGAATAGAGAAATAAAAAATAAAAAAAATAAAAAAAAAAGGCTAATGAATAAGTATGTCAAATAAAACATTGATTTATACTGTGTACTAAAACATAACAACCTACAGACCTAGGCCATAGGCTGACCTACATATCATCCAATATGCCTCAGGTTTAGCGACTGAGTCCCTTGGAGGCTCCTTGGGGACCAAGTCCATCAGCGTATGGGGGTTACATAACAGCAGGGCTGGGATCACAGCAAACCCTTTCACAGCTAATGCTAACATTTATGACTATGACTCCACCAATTAGCAGGGTGAGTTCTATGCACGCATAACACCTAGGTGTGACCAGATCCCAACAAAGCAAATGTTGGACAAAGTATGTTTGTGTGGGACATGGTGCTATTGCTGAGAGTAGTCAAAAATGTTTAATAAAAAAAATTCTTCCCCTTAGCTTATCGTCTCTCTGCCATGCTCTGTTGATTCAATATAGCACACAGCCTACTGTATGCAGGGTACAGGTTAATCCTTCACCATGAAGGCTTACATTGATCAAATAGAAGTTAGTAGTATATCCAAACAACAAAAGTACTCAATATAGATGACGGTCATTTAATATGCATTTAACTTTAATATGCTACACTTTGGTCCATCCTTCAATTAAACAATTATTTTCCCCTACCTACTGTACATTCTCCCCGACAATGAGATATATTGGAATTGGGAAATATATAATTCATATATAATTCTCCCCGAATTAGACGGCATGCAACACCAAATGAGGAGGGGGATGCAACCGGTGCAGTTGTGCCGAGAGCGTTTGATGCTAATCACAGCTCATATCCCCACAACACCCCCGACATGAGGTTAGGAAACCTCCCTCGCTTTTCCACACAAACGGATCCAAAACAAAGCCTGACGCTCTCCACTGCATTCTGACCCCACAGGCTGGGAAGGGGATGGGAAAGGGGGGGGGGAGAGAATTACAATTTGTTTCCCCTTCTCGGGAGTGATTGACGAGAGTCACACAGTCGCCAGAGAGAGAGACTCTCAAAGCACGGTGGTGACGCAACGCCACAAGGCCATGGACTCCATTAGTAAGTGTGACCTCTTAGCTACACCCTCCGAGAGCGCCAAAGCCACAACAAGCCACATCTCCAAGCCTCCTCCTCCTCCGGAGCAAACTCCCTGATGGCAGACGGGCCTCCTCAGAGGACAGCCGCTATGAGACAAACACAGGGGCCATGATGGTTACAACCCTGGCTATAGTGTTGACTCAGCCTGTGCTGGTGTGTGGCAGTGGCACAGCAGCAGATCCAGGTGCGACAGACTCCTGGATCACAGGAGAGTGGTGTGTGTGTGCGCTCAGGGCGACTGATCCTACAGATGGCCAATGCAGGCCCTTAGTGTCTTTTGAAGGGAATTGCTGTTCACACTGGTAAGAGAGTGGGAGAGGCGTTGTGGTGGGATGAGATGTAGCGCTTCAGCGGTCGAAGGGGAATGTGCTCGTTGTTGCCAAACAAACTGCAAAACGTGATTGACAGCCGGTGTGTGATTAACGCGAGAAGGTAAAGGATGCGGACTGGCCGCCTTCCATCTTACACTCTTCCGGGGAGGGAGGACGATCAGGTTGATCCAACAAATAGACACACAGAGCTGGCCCCCCCGGGACGAGCAGATTAACACACGACAAAGAGAGACTCTAATCCTGTACAGTCAGGCCTCGACAGTCCTCCACCAGCAGAGACAGCGAGGGAGGGAGGGAGACGAGAGAGAAACCAGAAAGATGTGAAAGAAAGTCATGGGGGGAAGGGGGGGTACGGGGGAGGTAGAGAGAGAGAGAGATCCAACAAACATAACAAAGACACAGGGCTGGGGCCCATGGCCTCCCTCCTCCCTAAAACAGCGTGGGGGAAAAAAAAAAAAAAAAAAGGACAAAACCCGACAACAAACAGAGGCCCTGGCGGCAGCGTGTGAGCCCCTGCTACAGCTCCCCCACCCCGTGGAGAAGGCCAGCAGGGAAGCGAGCGAGAAGCTTGACCATGCGGATATCGATCACTGAAGGTGTGGGGAGGAGGGAAGGGGGGGCTGCTGCTGGCTCCACAGATGCGCAGGAGTCCATTAGTGAGGCAGACAGGGGACCCACTCCTCTTATTCAGTTAGCCCGCTCCCCTGGGACACAAGGGAAGGCTGGGACAAGGTAGCTTTCTAACAGAGTGGCTCTGGGTGGGGTTGGGTACTGTAGTGTGTGGGCCACCCTGCAGCAATGGGGGGGGGGGGGGAAGAGAGAGAGAGAGAGAGAGAGAGAGAGAGAGAGAGAGAGAAGTATAATTTGTAACTTGAAGTGGCCTTGGAACATCTCCATAATCGGCACGGTGCCCAAAAGCAGGCTCCCCTCCGGCGGTAAATGAGATCAGGCTAGCCCAGGACCAGCTGGTGGTTTGGATCAATGACACCGTATGCCAGATAGCGCAGATTAGGAAGGGAGCAGGCAGCAGAAGAACAGGATGGGGAAAACACATCTTCACGGGACAGTGTAAACACTCTCCCATGCTACACCTCCCTTTCTCACAGGATTTTGCATGGGACAGGGACACGCACGCAATGTACTGGTTAGAGGATTAGGTCCTCCCGTTTGTTGTGGAGCGAGGCACGCTCCAGGTGGAACCTGATCCCTGACAGGCAGACAGCTAACAGCTCCTCTCATTGTCATGCAGTACGTCATTTTAAACTAGCGAGGTCAAACTGCAATCTGCACAAAATCAGTGCAGTGCGTATGTGTATAGAAATACAATAGAACATCTTATCTGCAACATCGCCACTGTAGCAAATGCACCGTACAATTGCCTATGGTAAATTGAGTCTGCCGGCGTTCTATCAACGTCGCTGTCTGGTGTGCACTTCTGCAATTCCTTGCTGGGTTATGGTGAGGACAGGCTGGCTCGCCGCTGACATAATCTGCACAACAGCAGCCACTCTGTCCAGCAGTTAAATGCACCCTAAGCTCAAGCAGGTGGGCGTCATGGTAACCAATATTTTAAAGCCACAGGGTGGTGGAGAAATTTGCATGACTGACACGGCAAAAATGTTTTTCGCTGCGTTCCAAAAACGCCAGACCCATCTTTAACCATGTCTATTCCGTATCCCAGCATGCCCTGCGGAGGCCAGCCACACTAAGCCACCGCATCCAGTTGGTGCAAATGTGGCATGGACGCCTAGCAACAGTTCTACTAGCCATGTTCATTATCAAACCTCCCACCGGAGGAATTCAGAGCCTCTAAACACAGAAAATTACTGCAGCAGCTGGCAAATACACCCTCCAAACCACACTGCCTGTCGCCAACTGCAGCCAATGACAACTGTACCATGGCAGAGTTTATCTCTGCTTTATCTCAGCTGCACACATGGTGACTTGGGCACTTTACGTACAGTAGCCACTAGCCGCTTAAGCAAATAACGACGAATCAGAAAAACACGCGTCCTATTATGTTCTTCCCGCCCAAACAAAAGCAAAACGGTTGAAGCTGGAAAGTACCTGCTCATGTTCATGTAAAAACAATGACCACAAGTACTAAAAGGATGAGGAGAACGCTAAAAATTAAGAGAACGCTAAGAAACGTGAAGGACCAGGGTTTGTTTTGGAAAGCCAACGGAGGCGTGGGCTTGCCCCAAAGTTGAGGGCTCCTCAATGGAGGGTCTCATGTGCAAGAAAGGGGGTTGGCTTGGCTGACACATAGGGCCACCAAAGAGCGGAACTATGCCGCAGGGTAGATTAGGCTGAAACATTGTGCTATTAATGTAACAATCATCGACCCTATACCCAAGGACCTTGGCTCGGGTCAATAGGCCAGCTGGAGCCGGGAGGCAAAGTAGGTCATTATAATTCAAATCAGGCTTAAGGCCAGTGAATAAGTCCAGCACCTGAAACTATCCGTTTACATCAATAGTTATTTATCACATAGCAGGCAATACTTGTGTGAGAAACCCGTACCATCACCTAGATCTGTGTGGATATTTTTTTTAATTAAATGTATTTATTTATTTATTTAGCCTTCAAGTTGTAATGATTTGGTTTCTACTGAAAATGGTGTAGGCATCCACAACCCTTTATTCTGACGATTGTAATAGCAAAGTAGCCAGACTCATGTCATGGGGTGTTAGACCAGTAATTCTGTTAAATCTATTATAAATGTAACCTTTGTATGATTAATCCAGGTCCATTTCTATTTTAAAATTGTATTTAAATTAAATAAATGTTTTACACAAAGTATAAGCTTGTTCTTTGCATTTAACCCATCCCTCAAGGGAGCAGTGGGCAGCCGCTTTGCAGCACCCAGGGACCATCTCCAGATATATGCCAGTGTTTCTGGTCCATGGCACTGAGAGCGTGAAACTGACTTGTTTAAATTTTTTTTGTTTGGATGTGGGGGAAACCGGAGGAAACCCACGCAGACACGGGGAGAACATGCAAACTCCACACAGAAAGGCCAGGACGACCGGGGTTCGAACCCAGGATCTTCTTACTGTGAGGCCACTGCGTTGTCGTGTTGTGCTAATTCAAATATAATTTGAAAGCATACAAAGAATGACATTGACAGTAATCCATATCCTCCATCTTACATTTCCTTTAGAGACATTATTTATGTAAGAAGGCTCTGGTTTTTAATGGCAGCTAAATGTAATTTTACTTTATTGCATTAGCCCACGGTCTGAACCTTCTATTTCCCTGCCTCATCCGCTCGCATTGTGAGTCAGCCATTCTGTCATTCTGGGGGGATGCAGTTTGGATGAGCACACCTAGACAAGACACCAATCCATGCATGGCCAGGCCTGAAAGTGCTCATATTAAATCGCATTGGGATGCCATTTTACCATTTAGAATGACATCAGCATCTCATGGTAGATCATAGAATATTGACCTGCCCATACGCACAATGGTCACAAAGCCTGAAACCACAATATGCCCCTGGCAGCCCAAAGCACCTCCATGGCAGAGAACAAAGCAGAGGTTTAAGGATAAAGGTCTTGAATGCTTGCATCTGTGCAGTTTATTAAACGCTCTTTGCCAGGCTTGGAAGGCTCTTGTTCTCTCTTGCCCATTGTTCTGAAGGGAGTGTATGCTAATATGTCTTGTTGCATGCACTAACAGAGCGTCTGAAAGCAGCTCCTCTAGTCATGACTCCCACACTACATTTTTGTAGGCCTGGGTCATATTAATCACTTGTTGTAACGACAGCTATGGTCTCTACAAACCCGTGTTATCCGGCCCACTTAAAGGTTGTTTTCTTATGACGAATTATATTTTACAACATAATGTTAATATAAAATGAGCGGGCCTTCTTGTAATTAATAAGTGCTACATTTCCCGACATTTCGCTTGAGGGGGAGAACGACATAATTCTCAGTTCGCACCACTTGGCCCCCACGCAGAACAATGGGCATCCTCGATGGAGGATGGAGAAAGAATAAGAACTTAAAGTTTAGGGAGGGATTTATTTGACAGACAATTGGTGAGCATACAGTACATAAAATTGAATATAATATCTAAAACGGCTTGTTAAAAACAATAGAATGTTCATCTAAATAGGCAAGTCCAATGTCTGCTGGTCACTTTCAGTACATAAAGCCTGCCACCGCCCCATCAACCATTTACACATACCGTAGCGTCAAAGTGATTCTGGCATCGACTAAAATATAGATGACAGTTGTACTAAACCAGTTTACACACGTAAAATTCATATCCAAATGCAGACATTAATTCATACATTTATTCTGGGAATACGCTGCTAATCTAAAAGCATCCTATTGTATCATTAGCCGCATAGCATTTACCGTATCATAGTTAACTATCAATAGCATGCTAGCTAAAGGGATCTCCGCTTACCAATGCTGTAGTAACGGCAGGCCAGCAAATCCTCTCCAGCTACGCCCAGTGTTGGCCGGTATCTCCTGGATCCTCCTGGCGTCAACGGGGAATAAATCGACGAATACGACCGAGCCGAGAGAGATAAAGGGGTTGGAAGGCAGGGCGGCTGGTTCAACGACAAACTTCTGTGTCTACCGCCGTTTTTCAGAAGTGGTGTGCGTCCTCTGCCAAAGAAAGGAGCGACGCTTAGCAGTCCACGCACACACTCTCTAGACGAGACCGGAGGACGGATGGACAGGCGGAGGAGAGAGAGAGAGAGAGAGCGGGGGCGAATGCTTTATGTCTTTACCACGACGTTGTGCGCGGTGGCTGAATTGAAAGGGATGAATAGCGGAGTACCGGGGAACTTTGGTTTTTCCCGGTTCCAGCCAATCACTAGGCGAGGGTAGGCTAGGGTTTATTCAAATTAGGAATGATGTCACCCCTTGCAAGTCACCCTATTTTATTCACCGAGTTCCTGCCGCTTGTCACCACTGTTGCCCCCTTCCCGTTCGCCTCATGCCGCCGCCCCCCACTCTACACACCCCTCACCATGACCGACCGACTGCACACTTATTTTGCGAGGCTCAGGCTTCTATTCCCATATAAAGTGATATGGGAGTATTATCAGAATTGATTCATTCACTTTAGCGTGAAATGCGATACACAAATGGTAGGTTTACATAATTTAATTGTCAACCTCTTTGCTTATTTTGTTATCGTCAAATGTGTATGGGTCACATAGCCTAAGCCTATTAGCCTACAGTATTTGAACACTCAAACCTGTTGAGTTTTTTTGTAGTTTAACGTTATTCGTTACATTCACGGACGGAGACATTGTCAGATCGTGTAGATTAGTTTGTTCCTCGTCTAGATTTTAATATATATATCGCCATAAAGGATGCGTCAGCTCACAAATCTGAATTGTGAATAAGGATGGATAGCCTATTGTTGTTCAGATTGGGTGCAGATTAGTGCACCTGCCTCATCATGTCTGATGACTGAATCTCATTCAAACTGGAATGAACTACGAAGAAGACGATGACCTAGTAGTGTCCTAGTCTAACCAAAATAAAGATAGCAATAGGTATTTATTTATTACGGCACAATTGGGCTTTGAGGGCATTGTTTCGTTTCGTTGTTGTCGCTTGCTTTTGTCTCCGTGAGCTGCGTGCCTCTATAGGCTGGGCTTTTCATCAGAGACAGTCTGGGTGGGCATCATGCCTGTCTGTCTGCCTGTCTGTCTGTCTGCTCCGCTGCTGCTCAGCTAGCTCCCTGCAGCCGCCTGCTCTGTCTACATGAGCCAGGCTTTTGTGTAGGGGTCTGTTCTGGATGGGCTTCTTTGTCGTAAGCCTGTGGTGAGCTCTCTACACTTTCCAACTAGATGAGAAAGAAGGGTGTGAGTGTGTGTGTGTGTGTGTGTGTGGTAGGGGGGTTGGGGGGGGGGGGTCTAGATCTGCACAGCACTGTATGGAGCTTAACACGGAAATGTGTGGCACACCCCTAAAATGATGGCACATATCCACATGTGGCGCAATGTCATGCCCTCTACCTCTCTGTCTTGCTCAAGTCAGAGGCTACAGATTTCCAGAGGTATAGCTAATTGCGTTGTGTGGTTTCTAGGCTAACTGGCAAATGCTACACAGACAAGCTACTGTCTGCGCGCTAATCCCGGCGTTTGGGTGGCTGCTCGTTACAACAGCTATAGCATTGAGCAATACTAGTCACACATGTGGATGTCAGACTGGATTAACCTGGTAACCTAGCATGGGGTCAGTATGTGGGAATAGAGCATGGAGGAACAGGTGCAGTAGACTGTCTCCGCAGGACGTCTCTGTGTACAAATTGTGCGTATGCTCAGGTGTGTGTACACACATACGTGTGCATAAAAGACCAGCAAAGAGGCCGTAAGAATGGGTGGGGAAGGTCCGTGCGGGCTTGATGCTGGCGGACACATTGGCACGGCGAAGCAGGCACAACAAAAGGAGGAAGCAGTGTTCATGCAGGCAGTGGGGAGCAGCGGCGGAGACAGGAAGGGGCAGGGAGACCGCCGGTACAATGTTATTTATCTGCCTCTTGTTTTCCCGCCGGCCTCCGGCCCAGCTGGGTCTGCAGCACAACACAAAGATGGCTGGCTCGCAGTCAAGCCCCCGCAACCTGGCCTTCAGATTGGGATGCTGCTGCCTCGCTCTCTCACACACACACACACACACAAACAGGCTCTGCCCTCAGTTCAATTGTCAACGAGATGATAGTCTGGAAACCCTGCTCTCTTTAGCATTTACACAGCTACTTGAATGGCGGATCAATCAGCAACCAGTGGGTGTGGCTAAATGCAACGTTGAAGTCAAGCGTGTTTTAGAAATGGTGATAGAGCTAGATGATGCAATAGCCTACAAACCGTCGTAGCAATGCTGATTGGTTAAAGGCTGTCCAATAGTTTCCATAGATCTACATACACACAGCAGGAGGCAACGGCTGCAGACACTTTACAATGGAGCCATGCCCAGCCCCGGATCCAATTAATAAAGTGAACCTTTTGACTGGTTACATCATGCTACTGCCTAGACGCACAGAAATCAGCAGGCAATTCATTTGATGGAGAAAAGACAGATAGGCCTACCCATTATGAAAGAGCCAGTCCCCACTTTTCAGTCTGTCTGGCCTTCTCTACAGTAATTGCCTCCAATAATTTCAATGTTGGCTATTATCTTCCATTATGACATATGTAATATGTGTATTACAGGGATAAGGGGGGCGGAGGGACGATTAGGAATACCAGGCTCACACAGGTTAGCACACGCCAGCGCAGCTGCTCAGCTAGCAGCACGGGGTCCCCGAAGAGGATGGCGTGCCAACACTGCATATCATTAGCATGCTACATGCTAGCACTCACCGGCAGCCTTTATGAGCCTTCATATCATTAGCATGCTGCATGTTAGCACTCACAGGCAGCCTTTATGAGCTTTCATTATATCATTAGCATGCTGCATGCTAGCACTCACCGGCAGCCTTCATAATATCATTAGCATGTTGCATGCTAGCACTTACAGGCAGCCTTCATGAGTCTTCATATCATTAGCATGCTGCATGCTAGCATTCACCGACAGCCTTCATAATATCATTAGCATGTTGCATGCTAGCACTCACAGGCAGCCTTCATAATCCTTCATATCATTAGCATGCTGCATGCTAGCACTCACAGGCAGCCTTCATGAGCTTTCATAATATCATTAGCATGCTGCATGCTAGCACTCACAGGCAGCCTTTATAATATCATTAGCATGCATGAGCACAGGCCACGCATGAAATGCTTTGCTTGCCGCCATCACCTTCAGGACAATTTATTTCCCTGGGTATTTCCTATAGGCCTCCACAATGTTGAGCTGCATATATTGTTGGCCTATACAGTATGTTCATACTGAATAATAATGTAGGCCTAGCTATTAAACTGTGTGGGTAGTGGGGGAGAATTGCATGCCTCCATTCATTTTCAGATGCTCGCTCATGAGGGTAGGTGCAAAATAAGGCCTATTGGACTGTGTTAATTGGCTTTGCCATGAAATCTGATGATGTCCAGAGCTGCCCAGCTCCTGTCTGCCTTATGGCTGAGTGTAAGTGCCTCCTCTCAGTCCTGGCGTCATGCTGATGTGAATAATGCATGCTGGATCTGAGGTTATTGGACAGCAGCTTTCTCTCTCGCACGCCACTCCTTCACTAAGTGCACACATCTGCACTCTGATCTTTATATGTCCTTTACTCTCCACCTCCAGCTAATCCATGGTTTTACATATTCGATTACTGTACATGCATTTGACCTCTCAGCGACCGTATGCTTGCACTTATTCAGTGTTGTTGGACGCATCATCACAGGGACTTGAGAAGCTTCTTCCCTCTCAACATTGTTCTTCCCGTGTTACGTTTTGTTTATATTTTATTTATGCAACCTCCGCCCACATAACCTTCTTTTCCAGAGAGGCCCTGTTGCAGATTCTCCTACTTTACGTTTTGCCTCTCTCTAGACTATTGATATCCTTTGACTGTCTGGAGGCCCACTCTCTCCCCCTAGTGGTGGCATACTATCACAACATACGGGATAGATTTGCTTGCAAACATGAAGTTCCTTCAAACTAGAAGAGGCCTGTGTTATTTATTTGACGTCAGCCTCAAATGACATCATAAATTAATCTGCAATGTATTATATAATATGATTTCGGTCCTTTGAGCAAGATGGCACTTTTAAAGACAGCTGTACATCTATCTAAAGTTACCATCATACAGATGACTACGCAAAATCGATCGATCTGTCACCTGCACAGTGAACCTGCTGCATGCATATAACAGCACGTTTCAGATCACTATAGAACCAGAAAGCACTGCACAAATACTAACTTGACCTGTAGGCAAACCATCAACATCAAGAACAGGAAGGCATGGTCCTGGGCCATAGCTCATGCAAATCATTAGGGGCACTGGAGCTTACCAGGAAAAACATCAGTATGAGTAGTACTGCTCCTATCCGAATGTATTGGACATTTGTATGGAATAACATTCACAGAAAAGGTTTATTATGCATTATACTGTAAATTAGAACCTGTACAAGCCAGCTAGAAAGGAATCTTGACACTTCTGTGAAAGAGTTAACATATATTAACTCTATTAATTAATATTGAATGTCAAATATTTATCATTTATCAGAAGTTAGTGTGTGCAACAACACAATACTCGTTATTAAAATTATTTCGGAGTGGTAGAATTAACACTGGTAAAATAAGTGACTTATGGACACAGACTATTGTGTTATACGGCTCCCATGTGAGACATTTTAAAACACTAAGAGCTTTATGGCCATTAAGTCTGTATTCATTACTTGCACACACACGCACACGCACACACACACACACACACACACACACAGATAGGCTTACTTGTGATGTAGTTGTCAAGATTTTAACCTGTTAACAATTACAAATTAAAGGAGAATGTACCAAGAAATGAACCAAAAATTAGGGCAAATTTGCAAATATTGCTAAAACAACGTAATTAACCGTCCCCTGAAAATCAAACATTGAACAATTCAAATCCCTTTAAGAGCTGTAGGCCTTCATATAGTACAATAAAAATGGCATTGACATACAGGTACTGTTTCACTACGTTTCTCTATGAAATTGGGAAGAATTGCCATTCAGTCCCATAACTGACAGCGAATGAGGAATTGGACCACATGCTGGTGGTTTGTAGAGTAATTTCCATAAATTCAAAGAGAAAATAAAAGGAGCTAGTACCCTTCATGCATGGCTGCAGTGTCACAGTGTTAGCAACTGACATTTCATATTAAAAAAACATCTTCAACTATACAGTACAATCTAGTAGACTACACACATGAAAAATAACACACAACACAACACAAATCAAAATAAAAAAACTATATTGAAAAGTGTTTTCTTTTTTTTTCTGCCAGCATTGCATTACACTAAACAAAGGAAAGGAAAAAGTGAAACGAAGGTCTCAGCGCATTAGAGTTCAGGGTCACTGGCTCTTTACAACAGAACAGTTCATACATATTGATGATTCACTGTGACTCCGGGGCCTGTCATCTTCTCATCCCATCCCATCCAGTGGAGAACCAAGACAAGGCACTGCCACAGTAAAACACTGATGAATATGAACAGCAGTTAATGGTCGCTACATTTCAGCCTGCGTGTCAGACTTGCCATCGGCAAGATTCAGAGGTTTATGTACAGAATGTGTTTTTGGACAATACAATAATAAATAAAATCCAGGTACAAACACTATTACCTAGATAGACATGTAGACCATATGAAAAATATATACACGTATAAATATATATATGAATAAATAAATAATATAAAATAAACATGAATACAAATCAAAATCTTTGAGCAAATTGGTCAACATCCAATTCTAATCTCTCTTATTGATTAGGACTACATTACACTGTATGTCAAGCAAAACATAATTCAAGTGCCAATAAAACCCTGACAGACAACTGCTAAGAAGCCAATACATTATTCATTCAAGCTGAGGCAGGTAATAGGTCTAATAACTACACAGTGCATTCTGCCATTCCAGCGAGAAATTAAAATGCAAAACAGTAACCTAGGCAACAGAGACCAAAAGAAGTCCAAGGTCAGTGAGTTCATCCGCAAGGCATCATGGTCCCACTTGGGCATCTGTAAAAAGGAATGCAATTTCAATTCAGTGTCAGTGGAATGGAGAGATGGTACTTCAAAGAGAAGTACCATGCACACATACATGTACTGTGCATGTTTTGGCTAATATGAACATATGCTAAAATGAAAAACACACACACACACACACTCCTGACATAAAGGACATGTGCATTTTAAAACAAAAAAGTTAACATTCTGTTTTAGATTAAAAACCTAAAGTATTTAAGGTATGTAACTGTTTTTGGTTCATAATACCCTATACACTTGCTTTTAGTGTGTTGGTTTATACTTGTTTTGCACATTGGATGGTCTTTTAATTCATTTTATTGTTAAGTTTGCTTAAAGATACAATAGGCAAGATACTCATATTTAGGTCTTCTATATCTTTAGGCTTTAACTAAAACTCTTCTGTCAAGCGATTTTTGTTCCTGTTAAGAAATCTATTTCTTTACTAGATTTCTTTACTATTGTGTATTTGTGAGTGTGTCCGAGCTCCTACACCATTAACCTGGGGGGTATTCCATTGAAACTGTTGAAAAGGGTAGGGACTTTCAATAAATACCTGACAGTTGATTAAACCAGCCACCTGTGAACCAGCGATGGCAGTTGTTAAAACCGGAGAAGTTGGATTAGAGTGAAAATACATTTTATAGAGAAAAGCATTTAGTGCTATTCTTTGCTCGTCCAATAAAACGGATGCTATATTGCTATAGCTACTTTAACATCTGTACAAAGTAAACCACCGTTGTTGTGTTCAAGTCGCTATCGCTGTCGTCACACCTAAACCACGCCTGCCCTGCCCTGCAGGTTACCAGTACGATGCCGATTGGTCAATCACACGGTTGACTGGACTGAAGCGCATGGATTTTAAACACTCCAGATTCTCGCAGCGAAGTCAAACTGAAGCTTGCGCGGCCTTGCAAGACTACAACACCACCGCCTTCACCTAATACTCTCTCCCTAACCATGATTTATATCTTCTCACCTCCTCAGTCACAGCAGCAGAAAAATGAACAGGACGGACCCTCCAGCCCTCTGAACCTCCCAGAGCTGGGCGTGTCCATGCACTCTGCGATGAATGCATGCAGGTCGGTGACCCGGATCTGCTCCTGCGTTTGTGCCTGCGGAAAAGCAAGACAACGCCATAAAGGGCCCGCTCAGCTCTCCACCGATAACATGAGATCATCTGAAAGTTTATCTTGATAAGTGAAGACTCATTTCTGGGAGGAAATGGTCACAGCACAAAGGAAGAAAGGAAAAGACAATGGGAATAAAAGCGCTACCACCGAAGCAGTATGCATACCATGATGGTGTCGTAGGCGCCAGTGATGAGCGCGATGAAGAGCGACAGCACCATATAGATGAAGAGGGAGATGAAGGTGTACAGGTAGACCTGGCTGAAGATCCACACCAATGTGCCGCTCTGCTCCATCTCAGCAAACGTCACGAACATGTCGTCCCCGTTGATCAGAGAGAACAGGCATTCGGACACCATGGACAGAGAACGGAACTGGATACACAAAGCAACAGGAGAGGTACAAATGGAATGTATAACCCATCAAACTGAACTCAGGAACTACAGTACCACCAATCCACAACACCGGTGTGAAATCTAGAATATAAACAATATAAAAATAACTTCGGTTGGAAAAACCCAAGCTAATTTGTAGCTGTGACTATAACATTATGATGAGAATAGTTTATTTATTGTCCATGTCCCCATACATATCGTGCATTGTGTTAGAGAGCGGCCGATAACATGCAGCTACAGTACTAAGATGTATGTTCAGCACAGTATAGTGTAATGCACCAAGAGATAATTGTCCTTCATCGTAAACCTCTTGTGGTGAGGCAAAAGCCCACAACAGCCAGCAGTTTGAAAAGTGCTGCATCAGGTCATTTCAAGAGACCCCCCCTAGCGCTCCACAGGGCTCTATATTTGAGTTGCTGTATATAGGAGAAGACCCAGACGGCGGCTGGATCCGGGCACCAACAACCTTCCCCTCGCCAACTGGTGATTGAACATGTGGACCGGGTGCAGACCCGACTAGCTCAAAGATTACGTCAGACATACACGTTTGATGCCTACCCAATCAATGCCATGCGTTGATGTGCTTTCTGTTGGGCTTGGACCAGCCAGATGCAAAGCGACCTTGACCTGAGGCTATTGGCAGGTCCCACTGACCTAGGGCCACAGCATCAAGAAATAGTGGAACACATGCCTCTTCCCTGTTTACTGAGACAATATACATATTTCCCTGTGTTATAGAGGACCCAGAAACAACAAGACTTGCTTGATGGATGAATAGAACCTTATTGCTACTGTATTTTGGATCTTCCCTTACTTTGGCCAATATACACAGTTTCCTCTGCACCATTCTCCAAAGTTACTGTCACTTTATATATCAAGAGGATTCACCAGGTGACATTTAATGAAAATTAAGCTATTCCGATGATGTTGGTTAATTAACAGAAATATTGCACAGTAGTTTGCACGTGTGTGTACAGTGCATACCTTGGCATGGTAGGGCCCCAGTACAATCCACCCACAGAAGCAGTAACCCAAGTAAATGGCTGCCGCACAGCAGCAGAAGCGAATCACATTGGGAAAGGCAGCTCTGAGGGTCACTATCAGAATCTGATGAATGTAGAAAGCACAAAGCCACAAATGTATATTTGCACATCAGAGAAAGAGAGGCTTGCCATGCAGAACCGAGAACAAAAAATCAATTAATCTTAAAAGGCAGCCTAATTCTGCCTAAATCAGCATGTGTGTGCATGTGTGTGTGTGAGAGTATGTGTGTGTACAGAATACTTAATGGGTGTGTCCTTTTGTGTAACGTACGTGTCTACATCAGCACTTCGCATCGAATTTGTAATTAAACTACAAATGATTTAAAAAATTGCACCATTTAAGTATTAGCTACACAGTGTAAATCTGATGGTATTATCCTATTTAAAATACATTAGTTTGACTTAACATTACAGGAAAGGGTGTGTGTATGTGTGCCTCTCACTCACATTGTATTTCTGGAAAAAGCTGAGGTAGCGAATGACTCCAACCCACACAAGTAGAGTGGAGGTTCCCAGGAGGATCCCACACAGATCATATGACGATAAATTCTAAATAACAGTAAAGTAACATAATGTAATGTTAAACACTGTATACTGTATGTATACAATATAGTAAGCTTATTCCTGGTTTCTTTGATTGATATAAATAGCTTGTTTGCACTATTTTCCAAGTATATTATAACATTTTATCTGTATTGTGTTTATTATTACGCATAACCAAACTATGTAATTTCTTGTATGTAGAAATATACTTAATTAAATCAGATTCAGTGATTCAGAAAATCACTTTATTGTGCAACAGGATGCAAATAAATGCAAAGGCCATTTTTTTGTAAATAGTGTTGAAATGGGACTTGACAGTATTCTTTAACATCACTAGTGAATAAAATAAATATTTGTATTATTCATACAGCAGTAACAATATGCTATGTTTACAGCTAAGCAGTGATTACTATCATAATTGGTCATTAAGTAAATACAATAATCTAAACAAAACACTATATGTACTACTTTTTGTAATGGGTTTCCAACATTTTTCAGCACAGTGAACTTTTAAATGCCGCGTCACCTTAGACTCTATGCTGATCTTGATGAAGCTGCCAACGATGGTGAACATGTCGCTGATGATGAGCAGGATGTACCAGCCATTGATGAACTCCATTCTGTCTCCCCAGCACACTGGTCGGCTCAGCCTGTGTTTGAAGAACTGCACATACTCCTGGAGGAGTGACACGGAAGACACAGTTAGAGAATATTTATTTCCTTCCGATACACTGATTCAGAAATATCTGAAACATTGCAGGAAAAAATCTAAATGTGATTCTGTATATTATACAATAGAATAATTGCAACATGTGGGATTATTTATTTCATTTTGTTGAATTAAGCAAACACAACCATAATAGTGGAAATGTAGCTATTTATACTGTATTGCTGTAAAGCTATTTGTACTGTAATGCTTATTAACATTAAAGGGGAATCTATACTGTATTGCTGTAAACACGCAATAACACACACATGCGCAGCATCTCAAACCAAAACAAATGCTTTGCGGGCCACACACACACGCACTAACACACGCGCACAGCATCTCAATCCAAAACAAATGCACAACAATAGAAAATTCTGTATGAACATCTCAAGAGTTATGCTCAGCACAAGGAGGAGCTGCAGAGGACAACTGATCTTACATGCTGCAGGAGGACTCCTCTGAGGATGGAGCGACCACACAGCATTAGAGAAAGCACGCAGACAAACGCCACAAGCACATCAAAGAACTCCCGAGCATAGCTCTCCGCTGGGAGGAGATGGGGAGAGGGAGCAGAGGGAGCAGAGGGAGGAGAAGCGGTAGGATTAGTGAAACAGTAAGAGTAGGATTGGCAGAGATAGAACCCTAGAAAGGCCGTGAAGGTAACTTAAAGCCACAGTATTTTCACCTACAGTGCATCTGGAAGGTTTTCACAGCGCTTCACTGTTTCCACATTTTGTTATGTTACAGCCTTATTCCAAAATGGATGAAAATAGGAACGTTTTCCTCAAAATTCAACGGACAATACCCCGTAATAACAAAGTGAAAAAGTTTGTAATGTTTGCATATTAAAAGGTTAATTAAAACAAATATATTAATTTTTTTAAATCACATGTACATAAGTATTCACAGCCTTTGCCATGACACACAAAATGGAGCTTAGGCACATCCTGTTTCCACTGATCTTACTTGATATGTTTCTACAACTTGGAGTCTGCCTGTAGCAAATTCATTATTATTATTATTATTATTATTATTATTATTATGGGGTATTGTGTGTAGAAATTTTAGGAACATTTCTATTTTAATACATTTTGGAATAAGTCTGTCACATAACAACATGTGAAAAAAGCTAAGCACTGTGAATACTTTCTGGATGCACGGTAGATGCTTATAGTCATTAGATGTGATGAGGCTGCAACTGGAAACAAAGCTGGGGGAATCTATGCTGCACAGTATTGATGACGGCCTCTCTAGTGTTGACGTTGGCCTTGCTAGTGTTACAAAGTGTTATACAGTAGTTACGCTGCTTGAAACTCCTATTCATTGCCTCGCTCCACCTTCAGCGATTGCTCACCGTGTCCAGACACATTGGGATCTTTACACTCCTTGATAGCAGCCAGGTTTTGCAGGCTGATCTTTATTCTGCCGCTGTGAGCTCTGTTGTCCATGACGATCTGATAACACACAGCAGGCAGAGTAAACACACGCCCTCTGGGTGTGGAAGTTCTTTTTTAAAGTGAAAATGTACCAGATAACCTCGGTTCTTATCTGTAAAATTTGATGAACCGGAGATACTGAATATGACAAATTGCAATTTTACAAATGTGGTTACGCAACTGTAAACATAGAAATGCCTGTTTGCCCTGCAGAGCAAATGCATTGGCTCAGTAACAAATACACGGGCCAAAAAAACAAGCCTCAGGGCCTCAAGGTTTTCCGGATGCTTACCATTATGGAAAAGGTGTAGCAGTCAGGGATTTCATTGTTTATAATAGTCTGAATGTTGATTGCCTTAAGCTGGAACTCAATGGTTACATTGATCAGTCTGGGGACAATGGTGAGAATAACGTCAATACCTATTGACCCAATACAATTGAATATTTCACTTTTTTAACCGAACCACAATAATGTCTAACTTCTGAAACTTGATCATGAAGTTCTTGGAGATACTTTCAGAAAGGCCATTGGGTAATGGATCCACTCCAATGCAATCTGGAAAATGTATAAACAACATTACAGAATAAGTAAGCAATCACATTTACACAGGCACCTTGTCTTTTGTGTCTGCCTCTTACTGGTTTTGTATGTAGGACACATCCATTCATGTATGTCACTATGTGTGACTGAAAGGTTTAGATTAGACATTTCCAAAAGCTCCTTCGTATACTTTGCGTGAGCAACTGGCCTTTTTCTTCAAGGCAGGGGCATTGTGTGGACAGTACTATTTAAGCATTAGAAAGTAGGACACATTCGCAAGACACCTCCTGACAAATATCGCATGGTGCAGCAACAAAATTACTAGCTGACAAAGTCCCCTGCATTTGGGCCAAATTAACCCGGACATTAGACGACAAACAGAGTTGACAGTTCTAATGATGTGTTCCTAAAAACAACAGAGTCCATGCAAAGGAGAAACAAATGATGCCATATTACCAGTGACGACGTGGGGATCGATGTCAAACGTGTCATTGAGGGGATCAATGATTCCTTTTTTGTAGTACCTCTGGCAGAGGGACAGAGCGCTTCCATTTACCCCGACCCCTAACACATAGGCATAGCATCCCAGCGATGTCTCTGGTAGAACCAAGTACTGGAGAGTGACACAGAAAGACATGCAGTGAAGAGCTGGGATAAGAATTAAAGACAAACTGCACTAACTAAGCACTACAATTATCTTCCCTAAAGATCAGATCCTCCAATAGGATGTGCATTTCTCTTACGATTACGTTGCAGTATTAATTATGATGTTATTCATTTTATTTCAGTTTCTTAAACATTTTATGTTAATATGTTACCCATTTTTAGAGGGTTGTGCGCTATGAAGAATAACATTTTTTGGTTGGATGTCAAGCTTAAAAACATCAATGACAAATGCCCCAATAACAATAATGTACTATATATATCCCTAGTGAAATTAATACTTCAGGAACTCAAAGTTCAGGTTGTTTTATGTTTGTAGGGATCTGCTTTGTATTGTTGTATATGCTGCTGTACTATGTTATTTATTTATATATTGTCTATCTATTTATGTTACACTGCAGATGATGCACATACATATACACACATGCAATGTTGTACAATGACAATAAAAATCTATCCATCCATCCATCCACCCACCCACCCATCCACCCATCCATCCACCCACCCACCCACCCACCCACCCATCCATCCATCCTTCCACCCACCCACTGTAAGGCTGTACATCCTGACAGCGCCATGCTTAAGTAGAGAGCAGGACACAGTTAATACCTGTTCTATGGTGTAATCGATGTGGCTGTGCAGTTCCTCCTGTGTGTAGATAGCCTGTGGAGCATTGTCCCGGTATCCTTTCAGAAACAGGTGCTTGAATGAGGCTGTGTTCTCCTCTTTAAACGTCACCACCATCTGATTGCTCAGGCCAAACAGCACCAGCTGAGTCAGAAAGGAATGTGGGACATAAAAGGATATAAACTGAATGAGCGAAGTGTTTATTAAAAAGGATGTTGTGTTATATTTTGTGAATAAGTGTTGACTTTTTTTAATTCTGTTTTACTGTTTTACATAATACCTTATGTATTAACTGTCAACACATTACTAAAAGATTTGAAATAAAATAAAAACGATTTACCTGTACAGTTACAATTATTATTTTGAGAAGCTGCAGGCCCAGTTTAAACGGCTTGCGACCCTTGGCATTATATTTGTCACAAGGGCTCATGAAAAAGTATTTGAGCTTCCTCCTCAGGGCCGCCTCCACTTCATCTTGATGTGGGAGGATCTCAGAGCCCATCAGACCAGAAGGACGAGAACATTCACCACCAAGAAGGTCTGGAGAGTGGGATCCATAACTATTCACTGATGAGAACAGCCTGTCTTTCTCTGTCAAGGTGATCAAGCAGAAATAAACCTATTTTTATTGGGAATTACAATTCAATACAATATAAAACAATCTAATAAATAACAATACAATGAAATATCCTTTTTGTTGTTCTAAGACCAAATAGCCTACAGTAACAGCATGGATGCTGCAATAGATCCTGCAACCAGGCCAGCTTTGAAACCGTAGCAATGCATTCCAGAATATAATGAATATAGTCTATGCCTAGAGATAAGAAAATAATTACAAACAATATATTTAGAAGGGCTGATAAACAAACCTGTGGCGTCGTGGATGCAGGTGTAATTTGAAGATGCCATTTCGATTAAAACAAATATTTAACGCTGTAATATAGAGGTAGTCGATATAACATATATAATATAATTTAATATCAAATGAATCGTGGACTTCGCACTGTATCTTAAATGGTTAATGATCCTTGCTGTCTTTGTGTAACAAAAACACTGGACGATCCTTCCTCGACTGTCACGTGACAATTATCACGTGACTAAAGTGTTCACTAAGTGCAATCGTCAAAACTCGTTTGGCTATGGTTTTATATATATATATATATATATATATATATATATGTGTGTGTGTGTGTGTACATACAGTATATGAATGAAACATAGGCTACAATCTAATTATTGATATTTGTTTATTGAATAAAGTTACACAATGAAAAGCAATAGTACAGTAATAATCACAATACAGGCATATAACTAAATGTTTTGTTTGTAAATAATATATTAAACAAATTGAATACTAAATGACAAAGGTAGAAGGCAAGTGATCCCTGTAACATACTGCCAGTCACCTACTAATGCTAATTACTAATTACAGTGAAGCTATTTATAGACACCCTGTGTAGTATTCTTAAATTTAACACTAGAACAGCACTGCTTTCCATTTAAAAAATAACGATAACTATTTATAATATATCTCCCAGTAGGGGTTTTAACTATTCTAATTGGAGAACACAGGTGAAGTGAAGGAAAATAATTGTATGTATTCACAAACAGAAATTATTTTCAAAAGAAACTTGTTAATATAGTAATACAATTGTTATATACATTACAATGATGTTATACGTGCACATGGGAAACTTCAGTATGTACTGAGAAACAGAAACTTTCTTAATATGTGAGGTCTTGTGAGATGACAAGTACTTCAGTTGCATTGTTCATAGTCCAAATGTGGCTCAGTAGTTTTAGGATACAGTTGCATTGATCCAAATACACATTGTATAAACATTTTTTAAAAGGACTCTAAACAGTCCATGGTGAAAGATTTAATTTCACAATGTATCAGTCCGTAATACATTATATGTTAATTCATTAGCAATCAGTGTCTCCATAAGAACTTTCTAAATGACAGATTGTCAACATTTGCAGTACATGCAGTGTGCACACATCTTCTCCCGCTCTCACACACACACACACACACACACACACACACACACACACGGGTGCATTGTAAAGTATGCCACAGATGGACCTCATGCCAGCAACACCACAGCCAATCATCGGGGATTGAGCAACTTCTCCCTAGCCCTAGCCTCCTCTCGTCCTCCAGGCCAGTGTTATCTGCCTTCCAGCGCCTTGTCCCTCGCAATCACAGACTCGTCAAACTTGATCATCAGCGTCGTGCCTTTGTGCCAATGAGCCGTGACTTTGGCAGAGAAGCCGCTGTGTGTGAGAATGGCCTCCACGATGCCCCCGGTAAAGGCGGCACAGTTAAGTGTGCTATTCTCCTTGGGCACCGATATATAGGTGTTGATGAGCGGCTCCTTCTCAATGATGTAATAGGTTTTGTCGTCATCGTTGGCCTGTTCCAGCTTGTCCGCCTCCTTTCCAAACAAGGCTTTCCACACATTAACCTAAATAGGAGAGAACAGTCATATTCAATATGCAGTAAGACAAAGCGATTAATTCATCCCTGAGGAAAAATTCAGGTCAGAAAAGGGAACAATTCAAAAATGATGTATTAATACACAAAACTATAAACACAATAAAATGTTCACAAGTTGAAGAAAAAATATCTAAGACTTTCTCTATGCACAAAAATGTTGTTAATTTCTCTCATATGTGGTTCATAAAAGTTGGCCCAAAATGAACAGATGTAGCAAGTGAAGAAAATTACTAATATATCAACACCTTAATGAAGAGCAGTATATTCAGAACTTTGGTCTCCCTTTTTCCACTCTTCTCTCTCAACACTAGTACATCCAGCATCCCGGCCCCGACACTCTGTCCCATATCTGCCAGGCGTGTCTGCAGCTCAGACACGGAGTACACGCGGCTCTGGCAGTACTGCACCATTTCAGAGAACAGCAATGCGAAGGCGCTCACGCTGACTTCGGTCTTCGGTCGAGCGAGGGGTCGTTCCAAAATGTTCGATTTCCCTCGGGTGAAACGCGTGTCCATTTTCTGGTTTGAGTGGTGGAGAGTGAATAATACATATACAGTATGGTGATTCATGTGATCAAGATCAACAGATTTGTAATTTTCTTGCGATTATTATGTGGTGCTTCATTCAATGTTTGGGCAATAACGGTAGGCCTACATGATACCAACCTAAATGCATTTACTGTATCAATAGGTAACTTATAGCCTATAGCCTATTATACAACAATATAAGAACATGCTATACACACATACGTATTACTAGCTAGCTACCGTACTACTGTACTGTAGCTAACTATTATGTAAATTAGCATACGAATCTTGTAACTAGAGCCTGGTCAAATTGAACACAAAACAGAAACTGTATAATTGCTCAAATAATTAATTACCTGAATGGTCCTTTACAAACTGTAGCCTATTTTAGCTGCCGGGCTGTCAAATGTAAATGTAAACCTCAACCTTGTTCTTCCGGGTCTTGTGGTCACGTGACAGGCTCACTCGGCTAGACCATATAGTCTCTATGGGTTAGAGTCTAACCCATAGAGACTATGGGTTAGAGTCTAGACTGAATAGACAGTCATAGACTGAATAACATTATAAACGCAAAGATACATTGATGAAGAAACTAGAAACTATGATTAGGCTATAACGGTGTATGTTTAATATTATTCAATAATATTACACATTTATATTGTGACACTGTATGCTAATTCACAACACAGAGGGTTATGGAATTTCCTTAGTTTTGCAGCCAAGAATACATTTTGCAGAGACCAAATCTGGACTATTGCTTCAGAGAGGAATTACATTAGAACCATAGTTTCACAGATCAGCATCTATGAAATATATGAAATAATAAATTACAAATTACATTGGTTATATTACAGAACTTGAGAAATTCAGGAGTGTGTCTAAATCAGTGACTTTCTTGTATTGTAGACTATGCTGATTGTGCTTAATGGACATTGCGGGTTGAGGCTAAACAACATATCTGCTGCCAGACAGTCAGGTGCCAGTTATCCACACAATCTATGCATACAATTGTTGCATAACCAACTCACTTAGAATTTGCCCTTCTATAAATGTGAGAAAGCACGGGTGGTGGTTATTCAGGGCATATTGCTCAAGGTAAGGGCAGAGGGAGGATCGAAGTAACTAGATGGCAGATCATTTGCAATGGGCTGGGACCCTTCTTGTGGTCTTAGCTTGCACTTGCACAGAAGGTAGTAACATTAATTTTAAGGTTTGCGCAATATACATTTATGCTATGTATTATATAGTTCAGCATTAAGATCCTAAATTGCTTTTATTTAGCTGTTTTGTTTGATATTAAGTTTCTGTACAGTATGTGATTAATATTACCTGCATAAGCATCCATGTTTGGTGTTTAAATTTACTATTTTAACGTCTGGAAATACACATTTCAAAGCTGCTGTGCATAAGCCATGATATTTCAATAAACATATATTTAATAGTAACTGTAAAAGTGTACTGTAACTGTTATGTGTTCATCTCTAGCTTCATTTTCCTGGCACATGGATGACTTAATCAAGGCAGTGGAGCAAGTGGAGCTCAGGAACCCTGGATCAGAGCCTATAGCTGTGCTACGAAGCCTGCGCAGGGCAGCTAATCTAAAAGACGTCACCGTCAAGAGATTCCTCGGTAAAACAAACTCTGAGGGAACCACAATTGGAGCAGATCTCTCCGGTTACATTAGCAAGGCAGTGCATCACCGGGTGACCGTAAACGGAACAGAGGAAGGGGTGGTTCTCACAAGAGATGGCACAACTGTGGCTCTCAAACCTCTTCTCCTGGGCATTGAGGCTGGCTTTCTCTCCAACAGTAGTGGGCGAGTTAAGGGTCTTTACCACCTCACACTGGCCAAGGACCTTGGCCTCTATTTCAGCCGCTTCCCTAGCTCTCCCCTCTCTCCGCACCTTGGTCCTGACGGTTGCTGGGACAACGTAACATCTCCTTCAGTATTCACCCTCGCCGACAACACCTCTCCTGTCACTAGCGCTCTGGTCAACGGGGGCATGGACGGTGTGATTCTAGGGCTGGATATCTCCACCCAGCCCAGGCATCCTCGGGAGCTCAGCGGTCTGCTCAGAGCGTACTACTGCCATCGGCTGGGCAGTGAGGGTATGGACACCGCGCCGCCTCTCACCAGCCGACGTCGCAGGCAGAACTTCAGGGAGCTGGTGAGTCCTTCCGTCCTGGCCAGACATGTGGTGAAGTCCCTGGACCTGCACTGGAGACGGACGGGGAAGAACGGCATGGCAGAGAAGGAGAAGGAGAAGCTGAGGGCTGTAGTGAATGAAGAAATGAAAGAATTTGTCTTCAGGTTCATGGGTGAGTCCTGGATCAAACCACCAGTCAACCGACACACACACACGTCAATGAGATATCATAGTAATCAATGAGAGTCCAAAGCAACGTGGCATATATAGCCTGGGTGCGTTAGCATGTATCTGCTCTCTCCTGGTCTCGATTCTAACAGACAGAATCTGTGCTTGTTTCCTGATTGGCTAATATGACATAATGGCCCTTTGGCAGCAAATTTCTTCTTCTCTTTCTCTCTTTCCTGTAGATTGTCCGGCCACCATTCCACGATGCATGTGGGGTGCAGAGCCGTACCGAGGCACCCCGACCATGCTATCCCTCCCGCTCTCCTTCCTCTACATCCACCATACTTATACGCCGAGCCAGCCCTGCCTCACCTTCGAGCAGTGCTCCAAAGACATGAGGTCCATGCAGCGCTTCCACCAGGAGGATAGAGGCTGGGACGACATAGGCTACAGGTAGCAAGTGCTGTATGTTATGAGAGAGGGAGTATGCTATGGTTAGTCTTACAGGGAGAATTGTCCGTGGTATTCAAAATATACAAATACTACACGGGATACACAGAGAAAGTAATGTTGCTTTGTTGTGTACACAATTTTCCTCATGTAATTTCATCCAAAAGGGTTCACAGTGACTTCACAAACACATTATTTTCCACCCCAGAGTATTAGATTGTCCTGCCCCTATCTATGTGTATACTATGAATAATAATGCTGACAATATTCAAACCTGCTTTCTTCCTACAGCTTTGTCGCTGGCTCAGATGGGTATCTCTATGAAGGTCGAGGATGGCACTGGCAGGGTGCCCACACCTTGGGGCACAACTCCATAGGCTACGGGGTCTCCTTCATAGGTGACTACTCCTCCAGTCTTCCTTCCCAGCATGCCATGGAGCTGGTCAGAGAGCGCCTGACCTCTTGTGCTGTGGGCGGTGGGCGGTTGGTGACTAACTTCACGATACATGGACACAGACAGGTGGTGAGTACTACCTGTCCTGGGGAGACACTCTACGAGGAGATCAGAGGCTGGAGACACTTTGGGGTGAGACAATTGTCCTGTTATTAGTAATGCATTCATTCTTTCTGTGTGAGTATTTTTATTTATTGAAATGTGTATGCTAATGTTTTGCTTTATTTATATTTGTGACAGGAGCTGAAGGAATAAAGAAAAACAAATGGACCGATGGATCAACTTAAAAACGTACAAATCATTTATAATTTGATACATTCATAGACGTATAATACAAAATAATAGTAATAATACCGTATGTCAGACCAAAACATAATAAAATATATTTTATATAGGCTAACTGTTTATGGTTTGTTTTTTGTTGTTGGACTACTCGACGAGTTGCAGCTTATTTTGTGTTTGTCGATATGAAAATGATCTGAAATGACGATTCAGTAAGAGTGCACTAGAGGTCGCCAAATGATCATAGAATGTGTATCTTATTATTACTCCAGTTTGGTTATAATTTTGTAATTAGCCTATTGTAAGTTAACGAGGTATACTTTATAGCACATCTACAGCCAAATATTATATAAATTAAATAATTAACAATACCACTTTAGGACTATACCCCGGCTAAACCAAAATTACAAACAATTTAAATATATGTCTTAGCGCTGACAGCCATTTATTTATAATGTATGCCTACTATAGACCTAATCCATTATAGAACATTTTGTATTCTAATGACCTCATTCAACTAGGCCTACTGTTAAAATGTGTATTGATAATACCAACTAGTCTAGAGTATTTTGAGTAATTCAACTGAAAAATCAATAGCTCTAGTGTAATGCTTTCAAAAACAACAGCCAAAGTTAAACTATCTATAGAAAACTTGACCGTGATGGTGGGTCATGTAAATATCAGCCCCCCCTCCCTTCCCCGTCCCTGGTCGACGTTACGTACGCAGCCGTGGCGTGCCAGTGCAAGCCAAATAACATGGAGTCCAGTGTCAGGCATCTTCAAAGGTTTCACGCAAAATCCTAAGCGACGAGAAGATCAAGTTGACGCTATAAGAACATTCCAAGCTCTCTTGCATGCACCGTCACAAGGGATCAAGCGTATGCTTCGTCCTACTGTCATGACGAACGGCGCATAGGCAAGCATTTTGATGCGATCGGCAAGGCGGGCCGTCTTCTGTGAGTATTTGCAAAAACTGCTTTCTATTAGACTGCTCATTGCACGTAGGGTAGGTAGGCACATTGTTGTAATGGT
This sequence comes from Forbesichthys papilliferus, assembly GCA_025399855.1. Taxonomy (NCBI): domain Eukaryota; kingdom Metazoa; phylum Chordata; class Actinopteri; order Percopsiformes; family Amblyopsidae; genus Forbesichthys; species Forbesichthys papilliferus. Next base: position 46,789 of record JAODOY010077150.1, read on the forward strand.
CAGCTGACAACGATTCGATCGATATAAGCCACGTCCTATGAAGGCAGAGAGTCTGGGCCGCTGTGGTACACTGATGTACCCGAGCATTTTCCTGCTTTTTAGAGGGGCAGCAGTCGGTACTCGGTACATGGGCCTGGATAGAAAGGCCAATTATTCATGCAATTATTTGCCCGCCCCATTTCATTTTCAGCACTAGTCATGTTGGCAAAATAGGTCAGAGAGTCGTCAGATTACAGTTGGTCAAAGCTGTAACACACACTAACAGCACATTTATATGTATTTGTTCTCTGATTCTTTTAATAATATTATATTAACAACATAGTAGCATACTGTGTATATATAACCTAGGCATATCTCTAAAAGTCTTCTGTAATCAACAATATTTTCTACCTGTCATTGTGTTTTACATTGATGTTTCTTCCAGAGTTTTGAAGAAAAGCAAGGTGCACAATGTAGGAAAAGTTTTCACCAGTGGGACTCCATACTGCTCTCTGGGGGACCATGGAGCCAGAGGGAGGTCCCCTCACCCCAGGGACCAGTTATGGACCCCAAACCTCGTATGTGGAGGACGACTCTACCGGCCTGACCGGCCTCAACCACATTGTACAGGTAAGAGGCAGTCATATTGTACATTTGAGGATTGCTTTGTGGGTTTCACACACAAGACAGAAAAAGCACATAGTTTTTTTTATATGTTTCACATTTTGACAGGTGTATATTTGTTATCATTGCCGGGCATATGAGTAAAATGTGTGAAATGATTGAATATAAGTGAGAGTCTTTAAGAGTTCTTTTCATCACCAGGCTCCGGGCTCGCCCAACAAGAGCGAGGAGCAGGTGTCTGGCCAGGGCCAGTGGGCCCGAGCTGGAGATGAGGGCTTTGAGCAGACCGGTGGTCCGCTGCTTGGGTCAGACCCACGGAGGGGCGCACAGAGGAGATTCAGGCCCTCGGCCTTCCCTTCCTCCCTGACCTGGGACTCTGACTCTGAAAAGGAAACAATAGACGGTAACAAACTATGAAATGTCCATTTACCACGTGAAATGGCGATGGAGAGACTCAACATATTCTAAATGGATAGCACGGTACTATAAGAGTATAGTTACTTAGTAATGTAAAGTAATTAAGACTAAGGTCACTGCTGTTGTTTGTTCAAAGGAATTCATCATTTCTAAATCTCTTTCTTTCCTAATATTACATCCTCAAGCTAACATGCACTTAAAATCCCTAAAAACTGAAGTAACTTGGGAATGCAGTCTACCAGCAGAGCCGGTGGTCAGTCTTCTAGACACACTGAATGTATATATTGTTGTGTGAAACATTTTAGTGAATAGATGGGGAAAGCACTATGAGGGTTTAATTAATAGTTTAAGCAAAGGTAAATTCTGCTTTAATCTATAATCTATCAATATCATAATTAATATATTCATAAAAAAATACATTATGCAGTGCAGTTTATCAAAACATTTGAAAAACAATGCATTAATGTCTGCCCATAACCCACCTCACTGTGCAGTGCCGGGCCCTGCTACATGTGATTTGACATGGCACTAACAACAGACCATTCACATTCCTAGGAGCACATCCCGGAACACTGTTGTGTGTGTCAACAGTGCTGGTAGATGATCTTATTGCAAGGTGCCTACCACCATTTTCCTCCTGGCGACCTACAAATTAATTAACAGAGCCAGCAAATCGAAAACGTAAAAGACCAAACAAGGACACACACAGGAAGAAGAGCAAAATGTACGGTCGCTACCGTGTGCACTATATATAGTACTACATACTACACGTTGTACTATCAGTATAAATCTGACCATTTTGCTTCTTTAGTTTTTTTATATTTATTTTAGATTCTAGATTCAGATTGTCAGCTACAGTAAAGCATATGATTGTATACTGGCCCATTAATGATGACAGAGACATTTGCTGCTTGTTGATGTATCATAATATAATGTTAATTACAGGTTCAAATTGTATCACAGCTCAAATAATGCATTAAAGGCAGTGTTTGTAAATCAGATGTAGATTGATCAGTTGGAGGCTAAATAATAGGCTACATTGTCAATTTGCTCCCAATGCTTGGGTGTTTTGTGATTTAAATTCTGTAATTATACTGAAGTAGACTCTAACTCTGATGAGATGGCACGAGGGAGTGATTTCCATACCAGCAAATACTGTAAGGCTACATGCCCGGTAACCACTGCACAATGGTGGTGCATGGATTTGATCCCGAACAAGCCCATCCTACCTGTAAGCATCCATGAGCATTGAGCCTGAGCCTAATATGCCTAACCCTACCTGCTCTTTAATTGTCCTTAATCGTACTTCATAAACACCTGACCAATTATAATAATCATTTTTGCACTACTGCAGAGAGAGGACAACATTCTGTTCTCAGGCTATTAAAGTCATTGTCGTTATTTTATGACTATGATGTAATTAAATACGGTAGGTGATGATATGCTTAGTAGACCTACAACTATGCATTACCAAATAATGTTACGTAACAACCAACCTTCCATACCCTTATTGTGGGAGACCACAGGGTTTCAGTAGTTTGTTGTATCAACACTAACTTTATTGTTGCAGTCTTTGTTGTCATTGGAATATATATACGGTATGTATTTATATATACACAGTATTTATTGGATGTTTTCTGTTTGCTTGCATGCTTGCAGTCAACGCTCTTTCTCTATGTTTGTGGATTTTAAACGTTAGCCGCGGAAATGTGACGTGATGTTTCTGTTGTTGTTGTGTGTCAGAGGAGGAGCTACAGCACTTTTCTAATCCTCATGGTCTGGCTGCTCACAGCCCGGGATCTCCTTCTTCTGGACTGAGGTGAGAAGAGGAGGGGGTGTTGGGGGGGTCAGGTCAGCAGTGTGTAGGTGGTGGTGACAGGTTAACCAGTGACTCACCAAGTGATTGCATTGCGTCACCCCACTATTACTGTAGGTCAACACACCTCTGGCCTTCCTCCTGTTAGTTAATGACGCTCCATGTCTGGCGAACGTTAAAGAAGATGTTGTTGTCGTCACAAGTTAACCACATCCCTCGGTTTTCTATTGCTTTTGTGTTGCTAACGTTGTTGTTGTTGTTCTAGACTCGATAGCGAGGATGATCCAGCACCTTCAGACCTGTCACGCTTACAAGGTGAGAATGACAGATGTATCCCCGCGGGCAGAGAGGAGAGCGAGCCCCAGAGCACAAATACACGGCAACCAGATAGATCAGAGCCGGGCCGGGCAGAACGTAAGAACCACGGCTAAAGAGCAGACACATCTCTAAAGCCTGATTCATTAAGTTTCATTAAGCAGCACTCATGTCCGTGTGCCCCTTCGCAGAGGCGGACAGCGTCCGTGACGCGCATGAGAGCGCCAAGCTGTTTTTGTCCAGCGTCATCCCAGCAGACGGGCTTCCTGCAGGAGGGAAGGAGAGAGGGCAGGAGGCCATCGGAGAGGGAAGGAGAAGAGAGATGGATAAAGACCCCACTGACCCCGACACTGATGTGTACACCTTCCCTGGAGACTCTGACCCCGAGAGCCCCCCTCCGGCACCCTGGGCTCAGTGCACCTTCATCCAGCGACGCAGGAGAAAGCGAGCGCTGCTGAGGCCCTTCTCCGGCCTGGCTAGCTGGACGGGAGCTACGCCTGGCGGGGGAAAGCGGGAGAGGGAAGGCTCCGAGCCACCGCAGGTCGGAGAATCGGCACAGCTCGGCGGAGGAGGAGGAGGAGGAGCGGGGGCGTACGACTCTGAGGAGGGGCCAGGGGCGCACGACGCCGTAACTGCCGGCGGAGGAGACGCAGATGGGGGAGGAGAGAGCGAGGCGGGCCAGAGCAAACACATCTTCACCTGCGTGGAATGCAGCATCTATTTCAGGAAGCAGATGCATCTGCATGACCACATGGCTGAGCACTGTCAGAGGGACCGCCTTGCCAAGGGTGGGAGGTTTCGGTGTGTGGAGTGTGGCTGGAACCTGCCAAACTCACTGGCGCTGGCAGACCATTGTGGCAAGCACCAGGAGTCCCGGGAGAAGATACTTGAGGAGATAGAGAAACTAGATGACAGCGGGAAGGGGGAGGAGACACAGAAGGATGACCCTCTAAGCCCAGGAATAGCTGTGGTACAGGGACAGTCCATCCCTACTCCAATCAGAGTGTCTGATCCAGATAAGGTAGCCACTCCGACGTCGTCTCCACCCCCTGTTTCAGCGCTGGATGATTCTGCTCAAGCACCCGTCCTGGACGCCACCGTAACCGCGGTACCGACCTCGCTACGAACTCCAGCCCGCACCCGGGCAGCTCCTTCAAGCCGTCGACGCTTCATCTGCCCAACTTGCAACTTCAGCACCCGGACCTCACAAGCAATGTCCAACCACGCCAAGACCCATAACAGAAAGAAATCTGCTCCCCAGCGCGCTTCATCGGTCCTCCAGCCAATGTTTCCTGTTGTGGAAGCTGGCCGCAGTCCCTCTTCTTTAGCATGTGGTCATTGTGCCTTCCTGGCCCCCAGTCAAGCAGTATTACAAGAACACCACAGCCTGGCTCACCCAGGAAAGGCCTCCATTTGTGGGGCACAGTCTGTGGGAATGGGCCAGCATATAAAAGTGAGCGTGGATACATCAATGTCAAACATTTCCGCAGCTCGTGACCAGCTATCTCGGTCTGAATATGAAGCTCTGTCTAGTGATTTAGAGGGTAAAGGGAAGCAGGGAGCCACTGTCGGTGAAGACAGCAGCCTTGAACACCGGGTAACAAGCGCTGCCGCATCTCGCACATCAAGAGACTTGGCTTTTAAGTGTATCGGGAACAGAAGAGCTAACCGACAAGGGAGAGGCTGGACTGAAGCGATCCAGCCACGTTCTAGCCTAGACGGCGCTAAGCTTCCTGACAGTGAAGATGAACAGCGTGAAGGTCAGAGCGCAGAGCTTAACACTGAGCTGGGACAAAGTCTTTCAGCCTCACCTGTACGGTTGAAACCACACACCAGAGCGAGAGCCAGTTTAGGTGAGAGCAAAGGGGAAATAACACCTAGCAAAACATTAGTCACACAGTGAGTTGTGACACAAAATTGACGCGAACATCTTGCTAACGATTTTCACACCATAGCCTAAATTAAACTCTCAAGGTCTAAAATTGCACATGTGTGACCTGGGCGAGGTAGCTTGACGGCGCAACATAGTAAAACACACACACACACACACACACTAATATATTATCCAACCTCAGGTAGTCAAAATCAACCTTAACTTTAGTATTTTGGGTAAATGTATCAATTCTATTTTCTAGGTGACTCCTCTGTAACCCATCGAAGTGGTGCATCTCCAGTCTCTGCAGAGAAGACCGTTAAAGAGGAAGAGGAGCAAGAAACGAAGCAAGACGAGAAGGTATTCTGTTTGAGAAGGAGTAGCCGGGTTATTGCCGCCTCCGTCGAAAACAACACAGATGACGAAGACGATGATGGCGGCAACGAAGAAGTTGATGAGGAGCAGATGCGGCGTTTCCTGTCGGAAGGGATCTACGACGAAGACGAAGACGAGATTGACGAGGAGACCGGAGCATTGAGAAGAGTGGAACGAAAATGTCCCTACTGCCCCGATCGGTTTTATAACGGCATTGGACTCGCCAATCACGTGAGAGGACACCTCAACCGAGTGGGCGTCAGCTACAACGTTCGCCATTTCATATCTGCCGAGGAGGTCAACGCTATTGAGAGGAAGTTCTCCTATCAGAAGAAGAAAAAGAAAGGTCAGTGTTTTCGTAGGCAGGAAGGCGTCTGACTAGGTGCGGTGATTTAGTAAATACTTGGCTGGCCCTGATGGTATCTCCCCATAGGATGGTGGATCCCAAACTGTGTGGCAGCACCCTCAAGGGTTGGAGAGATTCTGTTGGAGTAGTTCAAAAATCATTATTTTTAATTTAAGTGTTTCAGAAGGATGGACCCAATTTCAAAGCAGTATATTTCACGATGGCAACACGTTACATGTTACAAATGTTTTAAACAGTTATGAAGAGATATAGATATAGAATTAAATCTATACCATCATTTTGATGTGGTAAGTTTAATTCATGGGCGGTTTGTAGTTGCAAAAATATAGCCATTTCAAATTAGGTCCATCATTTTAAAACACTCTGTACCGGTTTCATAATATAACTATATATGTAATATTATTAGAAAATATTTGAAATCACATTTCTACCCAAATAAAATGCATACATTTTATGTTGATTATGGTTGCTTAAAGTCAAGTCAAATCAATTTTATTTATATAGCCCATAATCACATTGCAGTCTCAAAGGGCTGTACAGCCTACCTTTTCACATGGAATCAATCAACACCCCTTAACCTGCTCCTCTCCCCCTTAAAGTCCTACAATAAATATTTGTATGTTTAAAAAAAAAGAGTTCAAGTGTAACGCACGCTTTATTGTGTTTTTTGAGTTGTAACTAAACAACAGTACTGCACTGTGATGAGTTGTAACTTAACAACAGTACTGTGATGAGTTGTAACTTAACAACAGTACTGTGATGAGTTGTAACTTAACAACAGTGCTGTACACTGCATCAACATTTCAGTGTTTATACAAATCAGGATTTTATAGTCTGAGAATGGCTCTACACATCTTATCCGTAAAAAAATTGGCCCAGGATTTGGCTGGATTCCAACTGTACTTGTTGTCAACTCCTGCGTTATCAAATGTTCACGGGGTCCTCCTCTCCCCTCACTTAGCTCTGTCTATGTTTTAGGATATTTGCAAAGTTCAGAGCTTGGGTATATTTATACTTTAATAACGTACCCCTTATTTTGGGGTCATGGTTTACAAACTGTTAGAGAACCACTGCCATAGGATATGAATGGAACGCTCACGTTTCACTCCGTTCTGCCAACAGTTGCTAACTTCGACCCAGACACGTTCAGCGTGATGCGCTGTGAGTTCTGCAGCGCCGGCTTCGACACCAGAGCGGGTCTGTCCAGCCACGCCAGGGCCCACCTCCGGGACTTTGGTATCACTAACTGGGACGTGACCATCTCTCCTATCCACATCCTGAGGGAGCTCTTCTCCAGCCGGCCTGACCTTGTAATACCCACCGCCCCCCCACGGAGCCCTGGGTACCCGCCTGAGGAGGGGGAGGATGATGAGGAGGATGATGATGATGATGATGATGAAAAGGGAATAGCGGAGGAAGTGGAGGAGATCAAAGAGGAAAATATAGTGGGAGAGACTGTTGAAAGGGCTGAGGGGGATACAGTCTCTAACCCTCTGCTCTTGGGGTCCCCAACTCCTTGGACAGGTGAAGGAGGAGCTGAGGAGCCAGAAGGTACGTTCCTGCGATGTTTTATTTATTCTTTATAGTGTAACCTAATAGTATGGGACCATGAATATGCTGTGCATGGTTTTTAAAGAGTTGCTATGTTGCTATGTTGCTGGTGATTGACTTGTCTGGTTTATCCGTGTATGGTTAAATTCTCGTAGATAGGAAGAGGCAGCTCACTCTTTTGAGAATTACTTTGTTAGATGATGATGCATGTTTATGGAATACATGTCTCATTGGAGACTGGTCATACAAGCAGGCAGTCATGGGTGTCACTGTTGCACTGTGTGTGTAGTGCGCTGCTTGGAGCAGATTGCGGTTGTTGTTGAAAATTGGCTCTGTGACTGAGTCCGTGATGCCCGCGGTAGATGTGGCACTCGGTGCATTATCCCAACCTCCGCCTCGACTCGATTGGTCACGCCTTAGCTTTAGCGGTGCATATGGGGGCAAAATGGCTGCTTCCACCTTCCCGCAGACCCAAACAATAGCGGAAAAACTGTCTGGCTTTAGCTGCCGGGAGTCCGATGCACTGCGGTTGCTGACCGGTGAGTACCGCGCACTAATTCCGTTGGACAGCGTGCCCCCGGAGCACTTTGAGACTCGGTTGTTGCACTGCGCGTCCCAACCAGCATCTTCTGCCGTCTGTCAGATTGTAACCAGACACAACAGCCATTAAAAACTCATATCGTATGAGACCATTAAAAAAAAAATCAGTGTCGCGCACAGCCAGATAGCCCAATGACATGGATGTCAAAAGCTCATAAAGCGGGCCATTGTCATAATGTTGGACATACTATATTCCACGTGTTGGAAATAACAAGATGGATATTTGAGTGTTTTAGATGTCATAAGGTTTTAGGTGATTTATTCTGTACGACTATGATGACGTGCAGTAATTTCAATGCAGCAAGATCTCTAAAATTACCTACAGTTCCCACTCCTCGCCATTTTACTTTGCTTTGATTTTTGATAGAGGACGCGCCGTGCTTTCAAGTGCATGTATCCGTGCGTGATGTTACGCTACTGGAATTGCTGGAATGGTGTTATTGATTTGAACACACAGTTGCTTGAAGTTAAAAGGATTATAACGATAATGATCGGGTAACTTATACAGATCAAAGAAGTAAATCGAAGTGTCACTTTTTTACTTGGAAGTATCAGATCGCTAAATTCGAGGCTGCTTTGTCGAATAGGTAACAAACTCAAGTTAGCGATTTGTAACTTTATTTCTTTTCGTGAATGTATAGCGGTGTGTTTCGGGTTGCCGTTATAATACGATGTGTTGAGCACTGCGCTCCGAGGTGTCACATCGCCGCTCTTTACAGTCAGGAGATGAACTGACAAGCGCAGAGCCGCCCACTAGACAAAAAGCATTGTCTGTCTGCACGTCTCTTTTGATTTACCGATTTGTCGCAGAAAATGGCACTTTTGTTCCAGGAATGCAGCGTTTCACTAAGACTGCCATGCTTTCATGCTGTCATGCTTTCTTCGTAAAATAATGCGGTCTGTATTTAGCAAGGTTTGTCTAATTCTTGTAATGTCTGTTTCAGTGCTTATGCGGTATTATTACTTTGAAAATCAATTGATCTCAACAGTGATGCTTTTATAATTAATCCTGTTTTGATTCACAAATAGTAGGTATTTATAAAAACATTTTTTGTTTATATTACATCATATCTGGTCAACAGCATCCTTCACTTCAGAGTTGTAGTTGCATTTTACACCGTTGGCTATAAATTCTGTCGTTTTATGTGAAGTGGATGGACTAGGAGAGGAACAGGGCGAGGATGAGGAGCTGCGGGATCCAGCTCTTCACAGTCTGAGCTCCAGCCCGGTCAGGAAAGAGGAAGATGCCGATGGAAAAGGTGAGTTGAATGTGGGCTGTTTGCCCCAGGCAGTCTGTATGGGCCAGCCAATCCTAACTGTAATTGTCAGTGGGGAAATTGTCAAATCAGCTCCACTTATTTTTAATATCTCACAGGGGTATTTTAACCTTCTTTGTTTTGGAAGCATTTCTAAGGATAAAATGAAACATTATTTTGATTAAGCAAGATGCCAAATGTGTATCCTAAAGTTCTGTGTTGTCTTGACTTTGACGGCAGCCTTTATTCTTAACATTTCGGACAGCGGAGATTGCAAGCTGGATGTGCTTAGACATCTTTTTATAGCCTTCCCCTGCCTTTTAGAGGCGTCAATTAGCTTAATTTTTAGATCCTCGGACAGTTGGTTAGAGCCCATGGCTGTTGAGCACAAGGTTTAGAAAAAATAGCCATAAAATGTGTTCAGATAATGGAACAGTCATTGGAATTAAGATCTGAGGCTCTATGAAAAGATTTGTGGGAAAAGAATAGAAACGTTAGCTGGCTACAAAATGCGCTTAGTGTTTTACTTAAACACACGATGCATTTACATTTTCTATTTATAGTTTTTACATAAATAAATTGTACATTAACATTTGCAGATGTTTTTTGTTTTTGATGTAGAGGTTGTAGAAGTTGTTTGGTTATTTTTGATTTTCCAAAACGAATCAACCCAATATGTCATTTAGAGCTGTCTAAAAATAGGTCAGATTTGATCTATAGCGTAATAGGAAGGATAAATAAGAGAGAGAGCGTATTGTCTCTAGAGAAATAGTGAAATGTGGCACATCCTCACAGAGTATAATTAAAATAAATACATGGTTACTGTGAGATATACACAGACTATATGTCATAATCCCTGAAGGTATCTGTTGATTTTGCAGGTGTGAAAACCTATACAGTATACAAGTTGTAATTACAATGTTATATTTTTATATTACTGTAATTGCAGGCTAATTAAACGAACTATTACATAATAGCTTAATACTATGCACATATCTATTGTGCATGTCTAATACTTGAAATATACAGTTGCAAACAACAGTTTGAGGATTCTATGGAAATATTTGAATGTCTGGATCACAACATTGGACTACCACATTTTAAATTAATGTAAAAATGATATGAACCCTTGTATTTAGCAACTAGTATCATCTTATTTAGCAGCAATTAACTCCACCACTAAACACTACAAAAGCACTTAACTACTAAATATGAGTAATATTCTCCACTGGAATGGGCATCAATTAATTCACGGCAACAGCATGCAATGCAGGGGGAGGTGAAAAGGTATCCCAAAGCAAGGGTAAGCAATGTATTTGCATAATTCTCTCTGTTCATGTGTACACTTACACTATGAGGATAAACTTAACTAAATCAATTTAGCAAAAGAAAAGTAATAAAAACAGCTGGAGGTGACTAGCTTCTGTGGATGGATGAGAGAAGGGTTCAACCGTGAAGCAGAAAAGCACACCGCTATATTTGGAGGGGAAAACAACACAGCACGCTTAGACTTAAACGTCATACCAGGCGTGAAGCGTGGCAGAGGGAGTACCATGGTTTGGTCTGCCTGCTCTGCTTCCTCGGGGCCTGGAAAGCGTTCAGTCGCTGAGACAATGGCCAATAACATTTTACGTGAGATTGTCAAGGCAGCGGTCCAGAGTCCAGATCTTAAATCCCACTGAAATGCTATGGCATGGCCTGAGAAGGACTTTCCACGCAGAGAAACATCCGTGAACTGAAATTGTTTTGTAAGGAGGAATGGTGGTTATTGCTGCTAAAACTAGGTTTTACAGCTAATAGAGTACAAGGGCTCATACGGTTCGTTCTCAAGCCTAGCCTGCTAGACTAGTGTGTTTACAAAGATATCGAGTATTTGTTCCGTATGTTGCAGGTTTGTCTATTATTGTGACTTAGAAGTAAGACTGCATTTAACGGTATAGTAAGTTATTCAAGAGAAAGCTTGTTAATATTTGAACTATAAAAAACACCTTCATAGCCATAAAGGGTGCTCCCTCAGAAGCTCCCCCCCCACACATTAGAAAAGCATTGCGAATCCCAGGGTAACCTAGGATATTGCACCACTTTGTTTGTGTTCCTATTTACGGAGCCAGGGCTGTGTAGAAGTACCAGAATATTTTTTCAGGGCGCACAGAGAACGCAAGGAGATATTTGGTAAATTTGACACAAAGTGTATTGGCTTATCGAGTAACTAATATAGAAATCCAAGTACAGTAATCCCAAAGCACTCACAAAGGTTTAAATGCAGCTGCACGTACATCATACGTGATCTCTCTGCCTGGGCCAGTAATCTCCCTAGCCGCGTGGCGCTCTGCTCCTGTGTGTGTTCCAGTGGGCGATCTGAAGTGCGAGGCGTGCGGAGCCCAGTTCGAGACTCGGAGGGGGCTTTCCAGCCACGCGCGCTCCCACCTGCGTCAGCTGGGCGTGGGCGTGTCTGAGAGCAGCGGCGCGCCCATCGACCTCCTCTACAAGATCACCAAGGACCACCGCGGCGTGGACGGACACTTCAGCGCCCCGGCCAAGAAGCTCTCCGCCAGGGTGCGCTCCGTTACCCCCGACGACGTCGAGGACGAGCAGGACCTGGACAACATGGACTTTGAAGAGAAACCCATCCCTCTGTCCGTCCTGGCCAGAGCGGTGAGAGCAGCCCCGCCCTCCACGCCCCCGGCCCCACCTCCCGCCAGCTCCCCCTCCTCGGTAGTGAGGAAAGCCCCCATCTCCTCCCTGCTTCCTGCGTCCTCCCCGCTGCGCTCCCCGGACCATAAAGGAGGAGGGATGAAAAGCGTGTCGGCCTCCCTCTCTGCGCTCCCCGCTGCCGTAGCAACAAGCAAACCTCTGTGGGCTCCACAAGACTCTGACGCTCCTCTTAACCTCAGTAAGGACAACTGCTCTTGTTGAAGTTAGTGAAGCTTACTGTGTGTCTATGGTTCTCTGAACATGTGTTTCCCAAGCCTGGTCCTGGGGGCCTAGCCTGCCGTAAGCAGAAATAACATTCACTTGTGAATGTGGTCTGGCCACGCTCCATTGGGAAGTGTTAACAGTTGTTTCCAACTGGGTGTAGACCTCTGGTTAATTGTGACACTGTTGGATAGCGTGTAACAAATCGGCGTTGCCGCAACAGTTTTGCTCGCCTCATTTAGCTCTGCCACAAATCTGAAACACTCTTGACTTCAACGTCATCTCACTAACCCGCCCTGATTGGTTCGCTGGCAGGGTGGCTGTGAAAACGCTAAAGAGAACGGGGTTTTCAGACTATAACCTCAGTTTAAATTCAGAAGAGGGCAATAGTCTGGCTAGTGGGGGACCCCTGCCCTGCATGTTTTAGATGTCTCCCTGCTCCAACACTCCTGACTCATATGAACAGGCCGTTATCAGGCTTCTGCAGAGATTGATGCCGACCCATTCATTTGAATCAGGTTTGTTGTGTGTGACCAGGTATTGGCAAACGCTGTGATAGTGTGTCAAATGTAGCGTAATGAAAAATTATGTCCTAAGTATTTTATAACCTCCGTTACCGCCAGGCTATTTGCATATATAGTGTGTACGTGTCGTGAGCAACGTTTTGCTTGCGTCTTGAAATATCTCTGTTGAAAAGAGCTACATTTAGCAAAAACCATTTCCCCCATGCTGTCTTAATCCAGTATCCAATAACGACACATAAATGCATTTTGCTGACTTGCTGCCTTACTGTGCAATACCCAGCGTTGGACGCGGACCCCAACAAGGACATCATCTGCCAGCTCTGCGGTGCCTGGTTCGAGACGCGGAAGGGCTTGTCCAGCCACGCCAGAGCCCACCTGCGGCACTTTGGGGTGGAGTACTCAGAGTCCAAGGGCTCCCCCATCGACCTGCTCAACCAGCTCATCCACACGGATGACTTCAAGCACAAAGCTGGCGCGCTGCAGCCCGACGGCCTCGCCGGTGCCCCCAAGAGGCGTCTCTTGGCCCCCTCTTCTTCCTCACCCTCCTCGACCCTCCTCTTTAAAGTGGGGGCAGGATCTCCGTCCAAAGCTACCTCTTCATCTCTACTCGGTCCGCCAGCCAAGCGTCCCAAATCGTCCTCGCTGCAGGTCTTCAGGCTCAGTAGCGGGGAGCTCATGGCGGTGCCACACAGTGAGTGGATTCTATTTCTAGTGATGATCCATCTCTCATACTTGGCAGAGCTGTCTATCACCCTTTTCATTCGCCGATTGAGGTAATGTGATTATTCCCCATCTTACTGCTTTCACAAAGGCCTTTTGCAGTTGTGTTTATAATCTGGTGTCTAGGTGAGAAATTGTTTGGTTTCGAATCATTTAGCGCTTATTTAATCGGTGTAGCCAAACTGACCTAAACTGGATAGTGACATTTTGCAGATTGTTGCTTTATTAATGAAATCAATCTCACATTCATTCAGGAAGGGAAAATGTATGACCAGGATAAATGTAATATCTGTAGTAGGACAGTATAAAGGCAATCAATACTGATAAATAATGAATCGTGTTTATTGCCTTGTTTAGTAAATTGTAAATAATTCACATATCTCGCTCTCGTTTATTAATTGCTGCGTGTCCAAGTTGAGGTCTCCTGTGTCTGTCTCAGGTGAGCCGGCCAAGGAGATTGGCTGTGAGTTCTGCGGGGAGTACTTTGAGAACCGTAAAGGCCTCTCCAGCCACGCCCGCTCCCACCTGCGCCAGATGGGCATCACCGAGTGGTCCGTCAACGGCTCCCCCATCGACACCTTACGGGAGATCATCGCCAGGCGGGGTCTGCCCTGCGCTCTTCCCCTCAAGCCCCTCAAGACCCCGCCTCCATCCTCCCCGGGACCCCCGCGCTCCCCTCTGTCTTCTTCCTCCTCGCCGTCCTCCACCAGCCTCCTGGGCCGTCTTCCCTTCACCTTCACGCGCCCCTCCAGTCCGCAGCCCGCCGCCACCACCTCCTCGTCCTCCACCTCCTCCTCCGGCGGGCTGATCCTCAAGATGAAGCCGGAGCCGCTGCAGCTGGACGTCACCAGCCACGGAGCCGCGGGGCTGTCGGGGGGCTTCCCCTCGGAGCCTCTTAACTGCAGCTGGAACACCGCTGACAGCGTCTTCCCCCTCAACCTGGGTGGGTTCGCCGTGTAGCCTTGTCGTGAGACCGTCCGCACCGTGTCCGTTCCAAGCTCGTAGAATTATCAGGAGTCAGACTGGAACCCCTCGATTCAAAGGTCGTAAAAATGATCAAATGTCCTTACATACGACTGCCTGCCTTCATCTCATCCAATCAGGAATTAGTAACGGATGGAAGCTGAAACACACGGCGCACGCCGTTGTCGTCATCTTAGGAAAAACTTCAGCTAGACGCTGATTGGCCTGGTTGCGTTCTAAATGGGCGACAAACGCTTTTGCATTTAGGGGTTCCAGAATGCAGTATAACTCTTACTGTGAATACAGTCAATCCTATCCTAAACATGGAAAGTGCTGTACAGTATTGGTTTTCAAACTATATTATACATTTATTTTACAAACTGTGTTGGTGCAACCACCAACAAGAAGGCAGATTGGATTAGTAAGTATTCATAAGTATGAGTCACTTCTTTTTAATAGCATAGCATCTAGAAATATATTAACAACCATAATCACAATTGAAATATGTATCATAATCACCCCAGACCCCCAACACCCTGTTGTGCTGTTGATACCGAAACCACTGTGTTCACACCATTGTACACTGAATAACATGTATGTTTTCAGTGTCAACAACATTTTGCCATCCCTTTCCATCCCAGCCATGGCCCATGAAGCGGAGCCAACGCGGGACATCCGCTGTGAGTTCTGCGGGGAGTACTTTGAGAACCGTAAAGGCCTCTCCAGCCACGCCCGCTCCCACCTGCGCCAGTTAGGCATCACAGAGTGGTCCGTCAACGGCTCCCCCATCGACACGCTGAAGGAGCTCATGCACCAGAGGGGCACCAGCTCTCCCTCAGACCCCGGGGTGAAGAGGGAGTCAGGCCTGGGGGCCAGCAGCCCCAAGTGGGAGAGCGCGGGGCGTCCCGGCAGCTCAGACAACCTGACTCTGCTGGGTTACCAGTCCCCGAAATTCCGTAAATCCCCCCTTAGTCTCCTCCACTCTGGCTCCAGGCTCCACAAGCACGGCTTGGTGGAGGCTCTGAGCCCCACTGTCGCATCGTCAGCAGGGAAGTTTTTCAGGGTGTCCCAGCTAGGAAAGAGACCTCTGTCAGAGGAGACGGTCTCCAGGGAGACGGCCCGGTCTCCACCACAGCAACTGAAGAGCTTCTCTCCGCTGCAACACGATTTCCCCTTCAAAAGGAAGTCTTCCCCGGAGAAACACGGAGGAGGCCATCAGGGTGAGCAACCTTCACGATAGAGTCACGATTTAGGACTTTTACTTGGCTTCCCTCCAATTCCTTTCCCATCTACACGTGCCTATTGGCTGTTAGCTGCGCTGGCTCTTAATGTCACACCTTAGATTAGCCTCTCCCTGAAGCCTTTAATGCTACAGATGATGTGAAGCTAAAGTCGAGCTGTGTTTTTGGATTCAAATCGAATGCCCTAAGTTTCAAATGTATGTTTTTCACTGTTACATTATTTCACAATAAGAGCACAATGTCTCAATGTGAATGTTCTGGGTCTGTACAGATGCCAGCTGTGAGCTGTGTGGCTTCTACTTTGAGAACCGCAAAGCCCTGGCTAGCCACGCGCGGGCCCACCTGCGGCAGTTCGGAGTGACGGAGTGGTGCGTGAACGGCTCTCCCATCGAGACCCTGAGCGCCTGGATGCGCAGCAGGCCTCAGAAGGTGGTTGAGATGCACCGGAGCTACATGCAGGGAAACCGCTTCACCCTTAAGAAGGTGAGAATAAACTGCTCCCTTGGCAACATGTTAATTTTAATTGGAGCTTGTGGGTAGAAATGTATATATTGAGTTTGACAATGGGTTCACAACTTTGTTTAGTCAGAAAAACAAACCATTCAGGTTTGACCCCGGATGTGACATCACTTCTGGATTGTAACCAATCATTTCTAACCTCTCCTGCAGCTCCCACACATCTAACCAATCCAGTTAGAGCATGTTAAACATGAACTGAAAGAGAAAATGCCTTGTTCTGGGGCCATGAGTATACACAATATAATATTTAAATCCTATGGGATTGCAAGGATGAATGAGCGTTATGTCACTGCAAAAACACTGCAGGTTCTCAGCCACCCACGAGACTGAGCATCTGTGCCTGTTTACAAGTCACCTGGACTTATACAGTGTAACCTATAATACTACGTATCGCCCACACACACATTGTTCTCTTTGTCCTTTGACAGGCTTAATGCCCGCTGATGTGAAAAAGCCCAGCTGGTTCCACGACAGACATTTTGTCTCTTGGAAGGCTTCAGACGTGTTGTCTAACAGCTTTGAGTCTTACTGTAGAGCCTGTGTCTTTACACCCAACAAATAACACTATAGGGACAGATGCCAGAACAACTCGGCTATTGACTCGATAGTTGCCATGGTTACCGGGGTGTCTGGGAGCTTATGCTTCATCTTCAGATAAATTATGGCATGCTGTTGATGGAATAATTTTTTTCATTCCCTACTGAATTACTTTCTGGTACATTTGCGTCATTGTCACCCGTTTCCCCTGTGCTGTGATGTGACATACATACAGAATAGAATGTCTTTTAAATGTCCTTGTGATCTTATTGTGAAGGATTTCCTTCCACTGGTGTAGCGAGCCAAGCTGATCTCTATGTATGGGACTCACTGTAGGCTTGTGGGCCAGCAGCCATGGTCCAATACAGAGCTCACAATGACATCCAATAGCCAATAACCATCTATGGGGGGTTAATAAAGGAACATCTAATCTTATCGTATCTTATCTCATCTTATCTTATCATTCTGGTTTAAATGGTTTTCTAACATGATCTCTGTTAAGTTTGTAAGCAAGTCATCACAGTGAGAGTAAGTGTAATCACTTATTTGTGAGTGCTGTTTGAGCGAAGGGCTGACGTCTTTCATGTCACTGACCTTCTCCCAGAAGAGCAGCTCCCCTCTCTTCCCTTCTTCGGACCCAGAGCACATCCTCCCCGCGTCGTCCCAGAAGGCCTGCTACTCCTCCTCCTCCTCGTCCTCCTCGTCCTCCACCTCCCAGTGGTCCTCTGTGGCTCTGAGCCTGGTGAGGCCGATGAGCCGGGAGATGAGCCGTGGGTCCAATGGCACAAACCTCGCGGGAGCCCTCAAGCCCAACCCCTCACACGAGCCCGGCTCCTTCGCGCTCCCGCAGGTCGCCCGCAGTGAGCTGAACGTCCGACTGCCCAGAGGTGAACAAGGCACGCCTGCATGCATATGCACACGCCCGTGCACGCACACACGCACACACACACACACACACACACACACACACACACGTGAAGCAGATATCCTGTGTACACGTGCTTCATTCAGACGCGGATGGATTGGTTTTTGACATCGATTGCAGTGCTCTTATAATATCTGTTTTGATGCTACTTACTGTAACAATAGCAGCCCAACGAAAAAAGCAAAGCATATGCCGACATTAAGACCATTAAGCGTAATCAGAAGCAGCATTTACATAACACATATTCAAATCTCCTATCTCTTAAACCATGTTCAGAATAAATGACATTTCATTGACAATGGCGGTTTATTCTGTTCTACTGTATGTGATTACATGATGGGACTGTGTTTGGAATAAGATGCAGTTACTGTGGGAACATTGTGGTAAATGACAAGCATTTCAGTGACATATGATCTATATCCAACATATTGTGTCAAGCCATTGGCACATTTGATGTGAAACACTATTGAGAGGATGGACATAATTAATGGAATGTATGCAGGCCCTAATGCCCTAGGCGCTGGCCATCCACCTCTCCTAGGTTTTGAGAGACGACCCTTGAAGCACCCGTCGTGCCCCGACGGGGGAGAGAGGGAGAGCGGGCCCCCGAAGCCTCCGCGCACCGGCACTATTCCCTCACTGGTCCCCAAACCCCCCTCCTATCCTCTGGTTAAGCTGGTGGGCAAGCTCTACACCCTGAAGTGCCGGTGAGTGGATCACAGCAGCTCTCCTAGTGCGACCTGGACACCCAGGAGAGTTGTGCTTGTTCAGGATCCATGGCATGAGACATGTTGAGACACCAGCAGTTTTAAATAGTCCCCTAATCCCCAGGCAGCTCTTCTTTCAGTTGCTAATGCATTATATGGAGGGAAAACAGGGTATTATTTGGGACTTCATCTAAACTGTGTGTGTGTG
>JAODOY010077151.1:0-15604 GCA_025399855.1 Forbesichthys papilliferus
ACAGCAAATTTACACTGTTCTACAAGCTGTACAATCACTACTTTACATTGCAGAAAAGTGTCATTTTTTTCATTGTTTTCATATGAAAAGATATGCTCACATATTTGCAAATATGTGAGGGGTGTACTCACGTTTGTGAGATACTGTAGGCCTGTGCGTTATGTTCTCATTAAGGCATGAATGTATGGCCCCCCTTGTGACTCAAGTATGTTCAGCAGTGTTGTACTCGGCTCAATGACATTCAGCCTGCATAATTAAAGAGCATTTTTCTCACTTTGTCTAAAGAAGTGCAGTGATAACCAGCTCCTGTCAGCCAAGTTACACTAATTGTCTCCTGACCTGCTTCCTATCTTAAGATCCTTAACACGGAAAAGCTCTATAACACAAAGGTGATGTCTTAAGCGCCAATACAGCTGCTTTCTGAGTGCACTCTGTAAGTCGACCGAGCTCTTGACCACTTCAACGTCAATTGCGCTAGGGTTGGGTTATCTCCAGACAGCAGTAGGCATTTGACAAACGGATATCGGCAAGCCCAGGAATCTCACCAAAAATCTGCAACAGCAGGCGTGGGTTTAAAAAAAGAAAAGAAAAAAGAAACTCTGTTTGACAGGCACGCAGTGCGTAATTACTGTCAGTTGAAACATTTAGCAAGTTAACGGAGGAGGGCAAACCAGCGTTATGCTTGGGCTTGGGCAACTTTTTTAAATTGTTATATTTATTTGACAAATTAAGTCTCTCTCATTTGGTAAATTGCTGAGTTGTGCCTCCTGGCTTTGCATGGCCTATTGTCTCTCTGTCTTTTCCCCTTCAAACCAACAATGCTTCTACTGCTAACATATGTACTTCAAGCCTGCCTAAGGATATGTTCACAAGACCTCACAATCCTTTTGCAGCTTTTGAATGAGATCTCACACCGCAGGACGTCGACATACTGTACTATAGATGTACATTTGCCAGCTTGAGCGCTACAGCACTACCTTAACTATGCATCAAAACATGTGAACCCCCCACCGTCCAGACACCCAGGACCATCCGTTCTGTTTGAGCTATAGTTGTAAAGAATACAGTGATGGTTTGTGAAGCCTCATCTCTCACCACCCCTCTTCCCCCCCTTCCCAAGCACACCACTTTCCACAATAAGGGAGGCACCGTGTCAGAGCAGGGATATATCAATTATTAAATCTGACATTGCACTTGGGGTCTATGTTGGAGCTTAATGTAGGATGTGTTGTCTCAGGCAGCTGGTTACAACAGCACGGCATGGTCCATTAGGCCTTCACTCCAGCTCACGAAAAACAAGGCCTAGGAAAAGACAGACAGAGAAAGAAATGCACTAGAACTGATCACATATACCAGAGGCAGCCTTGTGTGTGTATAGATGGACTACTGTACCTGTGTTTTGCTGGGGGAGGTAGTCTCATACTGGATGTGCCGTTCCAGAGAGGGTTTGCATACGTCCTGCTTGCATGACGTTTGAAACGAAGAGCAACAAAAGCGGCAAGTTTCAATTCAAATGGAAAGGTGGTCCACCCCAGTGTAGCCATTAGGCTCACATACAGTATGTACTTCTCATCGGTCACTGGCATTGCATGGGGTCACACTAGTTCACACTGTTTAATTAAAAGGAATGCCATAGAGGGAGAGGAACCAGCATCATGTATATATAAAAGAGATGGAATAGCAGTGTGAATTAAGCCATGTGAGATCCATCGATACCATTTTCCTCTTCTATAGAAGCTGTACTATGCTTAATATAGTAATGACTGTGCCTTTTAACAATGACCAGCATTACAGTTTCTCCACGTGTCATCAATGACACAGTGGTCACTGATGTCATTTGCGAATACAGAAGCAGTTGTGTACTTATGGGGAACATTATTTAGAATTAAATCAATTAATTTGTCTACCAATGCATTTCTATGGAGCAGGAGAGCAGGCAGATGCCTTTAAAGAAGATTTTTTGGGGGGCATTTTGGTTTAGGTGTTGTGGGACTTTCAACTATCTGGAAGAGTTTTAGCGTGTCACAAAAATATGTAAAATCATCAGATGCTGGTTGCAGCCAATTTCAGTTCAGATCTCTAATAATGATGATTTCATTATTGCTCAGTCCAGATAGAAGCTGCATTAGAGCTGGGCGAGCCCCACTGACAGCAGACTGTGCCCTTTAGCAGGCAACGACATTAATATGGAGAGCTTCAAGACCTCAAGATCAAGAGCTAAAAATTCAACTTGCTTACTCACTGATGTAAACAAAACAGATTTGCTCAGCCAAGTTTCAGATAAAACAATTATCTGCATCTGTTGACAGTGCCCAAATACGAATCACATACATTTGAGTAATTAAACTGTGCACATTCAAATGAATGAAGCCGAGACCAGTCCTGGCTTTAAAGTTGTCAGGCGTGCTAAAACATATAACAGGATCTGGGCCTCGATTAGGATGAACATTTCCAGAGATCAGCAGCAGCAGAACAATTTAACATCTCTGCTTAAATTATTTACCGGTTGATTCTTTCTTAATGTTAACTTCTATTACAAAATCACAAAGACAGTGTATTGAAATTAGTAAAATAGTTGTGTAGAACCATGACACTGGTCAGACTAGCCAAGTCGACAATACCAGAGCAGAGCAGGAGCAGGTGCGCACGTTCCTCTGCCTGTTGCTCTACCAGTTTTGAAAGCTGTGCACGGGAGTTGTCGATCCCATAAAGTTTTCCATCAATACTGTAGAACGTCAAAGATAACGACCACAGAAAAGCCAAGAGCGTCATTGTATGTTTCGATCCCATGATCGCGACAATCCAATAAGCAGACGTAGAACTGATCCAGTTCAGTTCGATAGTATTCCGATTCACGTTTTCCGTCCACGAGGCCAATGAATGATGACGACACACGTAAACAGAAAATCAACACAGTGGGGCAAGTAATGCTGTGAATACATTTTAAAAAGTTAAAATCAGGACCATCCAGAAGCTAAAATAGTAAAAAGATTCATAGACCGCTATCAGAGGACATAGGGCATATGATACTTCCCTTAGCCATGAGAAGTTTGGGCCGGTTAAAATCATGTGGCACGTCTATTTCTGCTTCAGGGGATTTAAACCAGCTTCATGCTCCAAACAGACCCTCCAGAATCGGCAGATATGTAAGACAAGCTTCACTTGAATCCAAGTTGAATCGTAGGTGGAATTGGCAGACTAGTCCCAGCTCTTCTTATGCTGTGGCTCAGACTGCCATTTCTTTACAAATCGACACCAGTTACATACCATATAAACGTACAATAAAGGTACGAGACGGGCTGCCATCTTGGATTGTGAGAATGTGTATGCACGAGCATCCCCATTTGCCTCTAGATGTCTAGATATCTATTCACGTTACTAAAACACTGGAGCGAACATCTAGAGCCTGCTAATGGACCATGCTAATAGTAGGGTCCAAACCATTTGGTTCTACCAGTGCACCGGTGTTTAGTGCAGCAACAAACACAATATGCATGCTTTGCACTGGCATACAGTACCTAAATGGAATAGACTCATATCTAATATTAGGAGCTGCTGTTCCTGAAGGTCCAGTATCCACTTGACGCTATGGCTGTATGTTTTGTTGTACACAACTTTGAGGGTCTAAACAAAACTGTGTTTTGTTTTTTTTTAGAAGCAATGCTAAGAAAACGTCAGTGGTGGTAAAAACCCGATATGACTCCCTTAAATTAGCGTTGCAAGATGCTGCCGTAAATTCTTAGTGGATGCCTTTGAAAGGCCTATTTTTCTCTGTGAGCCATGTGTCTAATGTGCTTGAGCATATCAATTCATGCTTGCCTTTCAGGAAGTGTGTCTCATAGTCCCACCTGGTTTCATTCGCCTTCCCTTCCACTTTTCCCTGTGGTCCTATAACCCACATTCTGTATTACACGGCAGACTGATTCAGAAATTCAAATAGCCCCTGTAACACAAGAGGGAGGCAACTGACTCGCAAGGATGAGTCAGCGCTGTGACAATGGCAAATGAGAGGAAAAGCATCCATGGCCTGGCCTCAGCCTTCTATTGCTCTGTGATACCTATTAGCCTGGCTGTGTGCAGCGCTGCCCTGTGTCTGCTGACGTCTTCTGCGCAAGATAGGCTAAGAGCTCTCCTCTCCCTCCCTTAGGGGCCCTCCACAGCCTGTCGATGCCTCACCTCCAAGGAGGTGGTAAGCAGCGAGACTGCAGGTGTGGGTCACTGCCTCTTAATGACTGTGGTGCTTAAACATGCAGATGACGTTCAAGAGGAGAGAAGGAGAACTAGGGGTGTACAGTAGTTGTATATAGCCAGTCCACGTCAGAGTACTTGAAAACAGTTAATATCAAAAACTGTTCACAGAAGAAATCCCACGCAATGTGTAAATGTGTAAAAGCAGAGATGAAAAAAAGGTTTTATATTAATTATTCTACTACTATTAATATTAATAAAACAATGAAATAGTCTAATCATTGTCAACGTTTTGTAAAGATAAAACTAGTAGGTGTACTGTTGAAATTGTTCAATCCCAATGCACATAAGCTGTGTGTTAATAATCAAACATTGTATCTATACTGTATTCAATAATATTTTATTTAAAGTGTTTTTAAACCAAAAACATTTGTGTAACAGCATATGTTTACAATTACGCTTATAACGAATGCCATGATCTATGAATATGCAAATTAAACAAGCCCTCGCAATAGCAAGTGGCAACAATGGTTAATTAGAGCAGTACATTATGATTGATTCTTGACAACGTGTTGTGTGCGAGCCCTGAAGGTTTTAAGTTAACAGACGATTCCAGCAGTATCTGCATGTTGGGGCTTTGCACTCGAACCAATGTGCGACTCAGTTTTACGGTTGCGATTCAGAAGGACCAAACTGGAATATTTATTTCAAAATTACAAACGTAAATATTGGAAGCGCAAGCATGTCCTATCCGCAAATGCAGATTCACCATATCGCAAGCGTAGGCTTTGATTCCTAACGTGAATAGTGTTAACATATCTGAAAATATAAAGTGCATGCATGAATATATTTTTTGCAATTGTAAAGTTTGTGTTTGCGGATGGCAAAAACACATTTGTGGATAATACCTACGCATGAAAACTGAGAGGTGTGCGCTTGTGGATGGTAAAAATACGTATTGATTATACTTTTGCGCTTGAATAATATTGATAGAAATCTACCCCCATATATTTACTGCTGTTTTCATGCAATTGCAAAAGCTCTCACACAGACAAGTACCAAGAACCTTGCTGCACACGAAGACAGGCACAACAACTGCTGCTATTGACATTGAACTGGATTCACAACCCGACAGTGCATGTCCTTTGGGAATGCTGATGTTTCTGAGAGGACCGCATCCGATTTGAGAATACTCATGAGGCACATGCGAGATGGAATACTCCCTTCCATTTTCTAGCCAATGAAACTGATTGACGCTACGCAGAAAAAGAGTGTCAAAGGGTGTCCGTTATGAGCGTAATGTATTCCAGGGTAATCATCTTGTATTAAGCTATCCCCTTGGGATGTGGTCTACTGAAGCGTAACCTTTGCTGTCTCTAATAGCAGCCTCGGTGCTGTTACCACAACAACCTAAGTGCCTTTAATGAGGAAAGGGTCTTTGAGAAACGGTGCTAGCCTCTGGCTGTTGCTCAAAGATAGACACTGATTAAAGATTTGTTTTTGTGACTTTGCCTTGTAAATATCGATTCTGAAGTTCATAATAGTGATTTAGACCAATGCATCTCCTTGTGTTATGTGAACATATATTATACTCCGATCACAGATTAGAAATGATGTTTGCGCTACTTCAAGGAGACCATTCTCTTTTTTTTAAGTGTTGTTTTGTCTGTGCAGGAGGAAATGCTAATTACAAAATACACACTGACTTGATAATGCCCAATTAAAATTCTAATTTTAAAATACATACAGTACATATATCTTCCTCCAAAGTGATCCTTCAAATGGAAATAGTCTAATAAAGACAGTTACCTCTTTATCTTGACATGTGGACAATAGCATTTTTCATCCCTTGCATTTCAATAATCAGGATCTGACACCTCTGTTATTATTAACTGTATATTGAGTTAACTACCTTTTTCTCAGTTCATTTGATCTGCACCTCTTTTGACATGCAGTCCCTTATGGCATGGGCATGTATTATGATAATCTATGCAGCCATGTGCCTGAACAGAAGATTTGATTTGGTGTAAGTAGCATTGAGCAGATTGAAAGGATTTGCATGCCGAGAAAAACCTGCAGACCTCATTCAAGCCTGACAGCAAAATGGATAATTGGCAAATGAGTAGCAGTCATAACATTTGAAGCAAAGCCTCCATAATTACATGGGGTAAAATCTGGTATGCCGTAGGGCCTGAGCTGTGAAAAGTTGAAGGAATTCCGTATAAGTAAGGATATAGATGTAAAGAATAAACCATTATCTGAAATTCTTCTGCATTTGCATCTATTCATTTGTAGCCTAAAGTTAAACCTATGTTATTGTTTGTTTGGTTGCCTTCAAAACGATATACACTGCATGCATTCTGTTAATTGTGGATTAAGTTGATTCCCTCATGAGAGACATTACATTGGAAAAGAACAGCGCTGTAGTCAGACCTTTGGATTCACAGCTGTCATCATGCGCAGTTCAATCTTACTTAGAATTAATTTACATTTAACACATTACATATCTAGATTAGCTATACTGTATCGAATTGTAATATTATAAATATTGTAATCTGCATTTGGTGCTTCCTCACCCATAGATAATGTCGCATTTAATATTATATTTATCTTAAGTGTGAACATGTTCTGGCGAACATTTTACAAGGATATCACTTGAATTCTACCAGGTTGAGGTAATGGGAGGATATAACAATAGATAGGTGATACAGTCTTGACATTGTATTTATTGAACTGTTACAACCACACAATATTCCAAGTTACAGTACATGCAAGGTATTAGAATCCGAACATGTTAAACAATATAATTTTGTTGTATTAATATGTAATATACTGTATATATGTAGGCCTATGTCTTTTACAGAATTCTGATTTGAATATATTTGTTCCCCTGGTAAAACACTGTTATTTTCTTGAATTCAGCATATATTTTTATTAACCTGCATAGTGTACAGCAACAGTCACCCAGCTGATGACTGCAAGCCAATATAAGACATCTAATAAGATAGCAGCTGTAGTCATGTGGTTTTTAGCCAGTGGGTCTGTATTGAATCAGTAACAGTAAGTGGTTGGCTAGGGACAATAGCAGCTAGTGATTTGCCACAAGTGGATTCATTACACTGCACTATAGACCTTCTGGCAGTCAACTTATTGCGAGATGAACATTGGCAACAAACAGACACCATTGGCAGTTTACAGCCATTGGCCTGATGGTATACCAACTTTCAGCTGCTGCACTGCCACCATCTTGTAGCCTACTCAATGTTGCTTTACCGTCACAACAGTCAGCTTCCTATCATAATAACTGTTGGGGGAGGTTTGCAAGTAATATGCTAGTAGACAGTTGGAGAAAGTTTAATGGGGTTCAGTGTGATTGATTAAATTAGATAAACACATAGTTGGTTCTTGTTTTATATCACAACTTAGCTGGCTAATGTGAAATGTTGAATTGTTTCAATACTAGTGTATGAATCCTGGGGTATATATGCGAAGGGGTTTCATTGCTACAGTATTTGTTGATAGTACTGTATGCATGTAGAGTACATTACCACCATCTTGGAGTAGAATTTAAATATGTTGCTATGGTTATCAATGTAGATGTACTGTATGTCAATTATTAAAGCAAGTAATAATTGTTTGCATTTAAATGTAGGAAGTCCCATAAAGATACCAAGGTAGCAGATGTGCAATGTACTTCTGCTGTAATACATTGCATACAGAAACACAACATATAAAAAGGGAACATAAATGACATGATAAACAAAAATCCACAATAAAAGAAAAGATCAGCTATTCAAACAGAAATGCCTTTCAAGAAAAACAACCGCTGGTTTTCTTAACCACATTCATTATGATGCCCTTAAATTAATCAATAAATGTGTAAAAGTTCACATCTTTTTGCAAATGATTCCATGCCCAAAAGGTGTATATTATGAAAATTCTCCCCAGAACTCGCAAAACTCTGGGTACATTCAAAGTGTAGCTGGTAATACCAGAGCTGAGAGAGAGAAGATTAAAAACATTAAAAATAACTAAAAGAGCCATAGCAACTATTATTCAGTAATATCTGTCAAATACCTAGTTATATCCTAGCAGGACACATATAACCTCCTTGTAAAGCCCTAGTTTTCAAATCTAATTAATATATTGGTACACAACCTTGTTGTACTACTTACTACATACTTTGCTTGCTATTTGTGTGATATAATGGGTTCATGATTTTTATGAACCCAGGGAAATGTGCTGCATCACATTAACAGTTCATGGCACAGACAGAATAAGGAGGCAATAAGCATACGCTTTATGAATGTTTAAATATTCAAACAGTAAGGGAATCATGTTCATTCAAGTCATACAATACTTTATATAGAGAGAATTCTGCAGTATACATTAAACAATGAGTTTGGAAACCTGAAACAGTGCTGCTGATGCCATGGCAACCAATCAGAAAGAAACCAAAGCAAATATATCAAACAGGTTGCTCCAGACACATAATCCGGCAAAAGTATCCTATTTTTCAAAAACCTGTGTAATCTGATTACATGCTGTATTTATTTTCGTGTTTTAGTGCATTTAAATTGGCATATAATTAGAAGAAATCTACATCAGTTGATATTCCCCAACCCTACAGGCTGCTGTCAGGTCACTGAATTCAGGTGAGTACTACTGTATGTCAGTAATTTCATCACTGTGGTACAAGTCAGACGTGAATTGTAAAAATCCCTAAAGCGTTCTATACAGAACATGTCTTGTGTTTTCTCTCTGCACACCTGACTGATAATTTTCTGTGATGGGATAGGCCGCCGAGTGTCTCACACTAATCTGCTTGTTCCATTCGCTTTGTTAAATAGTGTAGTGGAGAAGATAGACACATGGCGGCCCTCCCATTTCTTTGCTCCACCTCCAGGGACCAAATGATACCTAGGATTGATCGGAAGCACATGCCAATTCTATGGGAAGATCGGAACACATGCCAGTCCTATGGGAACCATAGTGCTGACATCATTGCTGCACCTGCCAGCATTTTGATTTGTGCTGAGGTGCGCTATCCCATCAAAAACAATTGTTTCACCTGCGTAGTAGACTCTGATTATTTTAAACAAGTTCAATGCAAATTAAGTAAAAACTGTCTTTAATGCAAATATATCCAAACTAAAAGTGTGAGCAGCAAAGTCAGCAAGTTAAGACCTAGTTCTTATGGTTGAGACATTCAAGTTGTTTACAACAGAACAGATCACATGAAATTGTGCTCCACAGGTCCAGAATATTTGATTTTTGTGGTTAACAAGCATCATGGCATACAGTATCAGCGAGGTAAACATCAACAACAACTAAAATATGGGTTATAATGATGCAAGTGACATGCTAGACAAAATTAGTCCTGCCCTTTAAAAAAAATATTATTTTACAATAAGAGACCTTTAGTCAAGTCAAGTCAATTTTATTTATATTGCCCTTATTTACATTGCTGTCTCAAAGGGCTGTACAACATACATTTCACATGGAAACAAATAGCATCCCTTAGCCTGCTACTCTCCCTGTGCAAGGAGAAACTTCTATTAAAACTACATGGGGGAAAAAAAGTGAAGAAACCTTGTGAAGGGACAACAGAGGGACCACAGAGGGAGGCATCTTAACCTCCAGGATGGTTAAGATGCAATCGGGAATCGGGTGATTGTAGGGTGATGGTAGGCAAACCAAATTTAACATTAATATTATGTATAATACTGTAAGTGAGTCCCAGGTCCAAGGGTAAGTCCAATAACACTAGACACTAGACATGACCAGGACCGCTCAAAAACCATAGCGCCTGTCTGAATTGGAGACTTTGCTGATGCAGCAATAGCTACCGCCATGCACACATAGTCCAGGACCATGGCAGCATCTCCTTGTGACAACACTCCTCCACTGTGCAGGAGATGGCCAACACACATCCATTGGCTCTGCACACAGTTCTCTTTCCCAGCTCAGGGAACATCGCTATCGACACGCTGTCCTTGACCATGGCAGCATCTTCCCCTGATGACATCACCGGGTTGGAGCTGCACCATCCACACAGCCTCCAGGATCGTGACAGCATCTCCCATCCACCACACTCAGAAAAACAGGAGCCAGAAACACACAAAGACAACACAAAGGAGTTTAACCATTGAGGTCCCTAAGCAGAGTGGGACATTTACTGTTGCTACCTAAATGCTTCACTACAAATAGGTTTTTAGTTTGATTTTGAAGGTCGAAACAGTATACGTCCCCCCCACTTTCGTAAAGAACAACATCGCCCTCTCCACTTTTGAGAAAAAGAAAAAAAAAAGTATTATGTTTAAAATTTAGGTCCGATGTCCGATGTAGCCTAACTCAAGTTACATTTGTTTTACTTGCCTACTTTGATGACCATCATAAGGCTACCAGCATGGGCAAGTCCACTATAGTCCACTATTCATTGCCCCACCCTCTTTGGTTGTTGCTATAGACATGCCGTTAAGTAAGCTATTTGCACCTGGCATGTAGGATAATGGTGTTTGATGGATTCTAAAGGAATAGCACATTTCTCAAATAATAGTTCTGAAATATCAGAGAGAAGCAGACCGAACTTAAAAATGATGTTGAGCGCTACAGTATATTATAATTCCACCAGTCTCAATGCATGATCTTGACCAGCCACGTGAATGACAAACATATATGCTAGACTACACGAACAGCAATATCCTTACATAACAGGGTAAGTCAGCCTACATTCTTTTATTAAGATAATGTTTATTTATGACTTCCATTAGTGTTATTATCTTTTCTTGCTTTAGAGTTTTGTTTAGCGCACCAGGATTTGTCTCACATCAATCTGGATCTCATAATCGCACAACATGAAACTGTAACATACAGTAAAGTTAGTTTTCGTCTTGGATCATCAGATACCATACCTTTGATGTCCTGTTCTTGTGTGTATGTTGGTATCTCCTCTTACTTTTTTGGGTTCAGAAAAGCGAAAAAATACGACATCTCCCTCTTAGGCTTGTAAAACAATGTGTAGTCTAAAACGTGCACCATTTCGGCAATTCCCCTAAAAGCTTGACAAATCCCTTGCGCATAACATAGGTTTGTTCATTGACCGTTCTTTGAAGAGGAATATTGCAGAGCGGTTTGCTTATTTTTTAATAGGGAGATATATAATGGCATGTGTTGTTGAACAGTGATCATGTTGGCATGTTGACCAGCGTAGTAGTCTAGTCTATGTTATAACCATGTGTAACAATGTCAAGATAATTGCGCTACAACCATAAATTACATACATTTTACTCTCAAATACTTCAACACATTGATGGGCTATTTATAGCAACTTTCTGGTTTTGAACTTGTAATGTGTCTGTCCTTCCCGCGGGGGAGCGGGGTTCAATTCCTGGGTGGGACAGATTTCTATTTTATTTGGTTTTAATGACATAGTTATAACAACATTAAAAGCATAGTTGTACGAGCTTAAAATTTGAGACATTTTTCGTCACACTTTCGTCCCCCCCACCTTAAAAACATCTCCTGCGCCACTGAACATATGGATTGCAGTAATGTGATCAAATTTTCTAGTTCTAGACAAGATTCTGGCAGCAGCATTCTGTACATTCTGAATACTTTTAATACTCTTTTTCGGAAGGCCAGAGAGTAAACTATTACAGTAATCCAACCGTGAAGATACAAACGCATGAATTAGAATCTCGGCATCTATCAAAGATAAAATCAGCCCAATCTTGGTAATATTGCGAAGATGGAAAAATGCAATTTTAGTAACCTCTTTAATGTGAATAATAAAATATTGGTAACTGCATTGATTCTTTCCACAATGGGAAGGCAGTTGGGCAGGAACACCCACAAGACAGCTATGCAGCAACTCGACAAAAACTACAGTTACAAAGCTGCTTTTGCTATAAACAAAGGGGCTTCGGAACAGCCGTGGAAACTGTTATGGCATACAGAAAAACCAGCTCACATTTTTCTTCAGTCACAATTGTTTATGCTTACACCTGTGATAGGTTGGAACCACATGATTGTAGTTCTTGCCAACGAGAATAATCAAAATACAAGTATATTGTTGGATGCAATTCACTCTTGTCTAAATTACCCATATGTTTTATGCCATGTCTCTGTGTGTGAGTATGCATGTTCTCTCACATGGAGACTGCAAAGAGATCAAAACATTGTTAAGGCAGTTTCTAACTTCTCCAATTTCCTTATTCTTATGGTCTTTGTTTTATACATGATTTCTTGTTATTTCCGTAAAACTATTACCATATAAATTGGTACGCCTGTGGGTAATAAAAAAAACATATATAAACATTTATATTGTTATTTTGCAATCTTATTAATTACAACATAACTAAGCTAGCTTTAAACAGTATTTATACAGTAGTTAGCCCACTAAAAAAGTCCAAATGTTAATAGTAATTTCAGTTTTTCATCTTCAATCAATTGGGAATATGTTCATAGTGCAGGGAGGGTTGTATAAACATAAACAATAGGAAGTGTTTACAGACAAAGGTGTTGCCTAAGGAAGTTAAGTGTCTTTTTTTGTTTCATAACATATTGCAAAGCAGGACTCTGCATGGCAAAATACAGGTACATTCTATATATTAATTTCTACATTTAACTTGCATGACAATCTTCAGCTGACTGAACTGTGATAAAAATGTCCTCATCTTTTGCTGGTTTAATGCAAATCTGGATAACAGATTCAAATGACCAACATAGTATCTACAGTCGAAACAAACTGGTCAGCATGCCTTTGTTGACAAGGAAGGATTTAACCATTTATGCAAGTTGACAGTTGACCACATTTTACTTATAATGCATTCTAGCAGCAAGTCTGTCTCACACAAAAAAAATTGGATACTGTGTATTTGTGTGTGTGTCTCATACTGTATAAACATGGACACACTCTTTTCTAGGTATTCTCAAGAAAGGATGTAGCTCAGGCTGGGCCATGCCTTTGGGTGGCTCTGACAATGCCGAGTCATCAGTTACTTTGCCTGTAACTCCCTTCTATTCATAATAATGGTCAAATGTATAGCTATTATCAACTGACGAGTTATTTAAAACATTCACTCAGTTGTCAGGGAAACTAGCCATAGAGATATATCTGTTTTTAAATCCAGGCTGTAAACATTTTTATTTATAATGTAAAATTTGACATTTTAGCATGAGATTGACTCTCTTTTGCATCCAGTCAAGTGGCCAATCGAAGAAGTGCAGATTTTGGCACTTCCGCGTCCGCAGACAGACGCACACACACACACGGTATATTCTGTATGTATATACAGTATATATAATTTCAGATCAGTGTATTTCACAATGTGATGTGTGCCATGTCCGGGGAAACCCTGTGAAGACGCAGGCAGGTGAAACTGGACACCTTCTCAGTTCTGCCTCTGGTGTGGCAGTCAGAGGCATTACAATGAATCTGGGGCAGATTTTTGTTATGGTGTAAGAAGACACTTCAAGAAGATGCCTAAATATTTCACCTTGAAAAGTAGATGTTGATGACATTTGTCAGGTAAAACATAGTATTGGTTAAAATATTGTAAGCTTTGTATACCCTGTTCAGACTATAGCCTTAATGCAACAATATGCAAACAGCTGGTTTTAGAAATGTTTGTACTTTACAAAGTTTTTGCTTTGCGGTTTACTTTACGAACTCTACTTGTGAGAAGTGACAGCTAACTCAATTTGGCCTGTTTGTGAGTAGATGCACTAATCACACTGTTTGCATAACATCTCAAATGGCAAACTAAGTTCACCATGATGAAGATAATAATATGTATTATCATTATTACCCCATTCTACACTGTTCCCTGTGATCATGAACGCTAGTGAGCACTAAGGTGTTTAGTGTCCACGGTCATTAGCAGAATATTTTTTGATTACACCTCAGTGGTTCTTATAGGACCACATGGCCTTAAAGCTGAATTGAGCTGCTTATGAATTAAGTCAGTCTAAGCATTGGACTATTAAAAAAGCATCTTTTATAATTAGATGAGCGCAAAAACTCTTTAGATGAGTCGATAAGAGGGGGGCACCTAATGTGATCTGCAGCTGATTGAAAAGCATTTAATACAAACGACTGCTGAAATGGAACTGTAGTGACTGCGATGGTCCCATCAGCATTATAGCTGTACGCCCAGCGACACAGCTGACCCAGGGAAAGCGAGCAGGGTTTTTTTTAACGTGCATAAAATGTCTCCATTTAGAAGGATAGTCATTCCGATAAATGATTCCCTCTCCCCCTACATGTAATGTATGACAAACCAGCGCATAATCCCATCTGAAAAAAATCATAAACATTTTGTGGATGGCCAAATCCAAAATTGCCAAACTTTGACAAAAGATTTATTTATGTATTTATTTATTTGTTTGGCCCTTCATATTATAGGATACTAAGTGTTAATGTAATGACTAGCTCTATACTTATGTTTTATTATAATAAAACACCATGTTTATTCCAAAAACATTAAGCATGCGATTCAATATAGGCGTTTTGCTAATTACTAAATAGAACATTTAACACAGGAAGAAGTGCAAAGATAAATACCACTAGTGGTAAACCTCCATGAGGAGTTTGAATGAATGAGTTTTCCCGGCTTTGTAGATATAATCAGGAAATGAGTGGTTCAAATGCCAGTTCATCAACATTATAGAACAGAGGTCTTCAACCCTGGTCATGGGGACCCCCTGCCCTGCATGTTTAAGATGTCTCCCTGCTCCAACACAGCTGATTCAAATGAATGGCTCGTTAGAAGCCTGATAACAACCCCGTCAATAGAATCAGGTGTATCAGTAGTAAATGTACTATAGCTGTGTATGTGATTGTGTAAATGGATGCTCTACAAAGAGTGTCACTGAGGAATCTGGTGATGACATATTGACCATGGCCCACCCCACGCAGGCTACTTTGCCTTACGTTCCGACCCTTTGTGGTGCAACTCTATAACAACTAGGCTTCCTCAATGACAGCGGCTCAATACAAGTGATACAAAAAGCCGATACCAAAGAACATATGGTGCGGCCGCATTACAATACCATCTCCACCTCACTCACCAGCACACGACTGCAGGCAATATAAACATAATTCAGTGTTGATTATTTGTACTTATTTGTATAATTTTACAATTTTGCATTTCTCACAAATTCTGCATTTTCTCAGATAGTCCATCCACCTGACAGGTGTGTCATACCAAATTGATTGCCTTGGACTGGTCACAATGAGGAAAAATGCGTGCCTTGGACTGGTCACAATAAGGAAAAACCTTTTTTTTCTTTCCCCAGTAGTGTTGCGCATATTATATATTTATATATGTATATATATCCTCTCCGGGAACCATCACCTTATCGTGGTGGAGAGGTTTGTGTGTCCCTATGATCCTGAGAGCTGTGTTGTCTG
>JAODOY010077172.1:0-15604 GCA_025399855.1 Forbesichthys papilliferus
AACACAAAGTATACTGTACATTGAACACAAAGTAGTGTGTACACTGAACACAAAGTATACTGTACATTGAACACAAAGTAGTGTGTACACTAAACACAAATTATACTGTACATTGAACACAAAGTAGCGTGTACACTGAACACAAAGTATACTGTACATTGAACACAAAGTAGTGTATACACTAAACACAAAGTATACTGTACATTGAACACAAAGTAGTGTGTACACTGAACACAAAGTATACTGTACATTGAACACAAAGTAGCATGTACACTAAACACAAAGTATACTGTACATTGAACACAAAGTAGCGTATACACTAAACACAAAGTATACTGTACATTGAACACAAAGTAGTGTGTACACTAAACACAAAGTATACTGTACATTGAACACAAAGTAGTGTGTACACTAAACACAAAGTATACTGTACATTGTACACAAAGTAGTGTGTACACTGAACACAAAGTATACTGTACATTGAACACAAAGTAGTGTGTACACTGAGCACAAATACTGTAGCTGTTTTTGCATTAGCCTTCATCTAATAAAGAAAGACTAATGTCCGTACAACTATACCACAATGTAGTAAATGCACCTGTTATGTGTAACCCACACAGTTAGTACAAACAACTGTCCAATGAATAATGGATGGAGATGACGTACCGGCTGATGGCCGAACTGAGCTCATCCAGGCGTCGCGTGTCACTGCTGGAGCTGTTGTCTAGTCGGGACAGACTGTCCATCCTCTTCAGGATAACCTCCAGCATGTCGCTGATCTTCCTCAACACACCTCGAGACTCTATGCCGCTTAGCACTGAGCGTAGAGACAGACAGAGAGACAGACAGACAGACAGACCAGAGAAACAGGGATAACGGTTAGGTTATTATGTCCTTGTGTTATGTTATGTTTTGTACCGTAGGTACGTAGACATTTTAAATGGTTACAAACAAACAACAAGGTTTAACAGACTATGAATCACCTACAGTACAGCAGTATACAGTATAACAGTACACGGCACCTACAGCTATAACATGGATAATGGTACAGGGTGAATATAATGTACAAATAAGTCTCAATCTAGTTTGTAATCAAGGTTGTATTACAGTGATACTGCTGGTGGTGATGTGTCATGAAAGTAAACATCTAGACTCTCTAGAGCCTAATGTCTGTGTATGGACTTTACTTTATATCTTTTGATGCCATTTGATTTATAGAAGAGAATGTCACCAAGAGGGTGAGTTGAGATAAGCCATGAAGGCAGACTAATTACATAACTCTTTCTCTCTCTCTCTCTCTCTCTCTCTCTCTCTCTCTCTCTCTCTCGCTCTCTCTCGCTCTCTCTCTCTCTCTATCTCTCTCTATCTCTCTCTCTCTCTCTCTCTCATATCTGTTTCTGAGAGGTACTGTACCTCATATGTAACGTCTGTGTACACAATGATGAAGTGGGGACTATCCCTTAGAGATAGAAATGCAGGAAGGGATTCATCTCTAATGATTGCTCGGAGACTTGCAGTGACAGTGACAATAGAACACCAAATGTCGCACATTGAAACAAGGTCAACTTTTTTAAAGTGATTTGGTGTAGATTTGGTCAATGTGTTTGTTCTTAAAGTTTTGCTCTAAACTAAAGCAGCACGCACACACACACGCACACACACACACACACACACAAACATGCACCAATGCAGCAACAACGCTTCCATTGTAACAAATGCAACAAATCATCCTCGAGCCTCGCAGAACCTTACACTGACCACGCCAAAGCCACACTTAAACGCAACCACCTCTAACCCACATCCACCCGCTCAACCCCATTAACATTACATATAATGCCACAAGGTCAAACACACAACCTGCTTTTAGCCTATATTGAGTGACCCCTGTGGCCTTTAATCACATCATAGCCCAAGGCTGCAAAGGCCCACGTTACACACAGAAATAAATGACACCCCATATTACAAGCCTAAAAAAGACCTTTTTGCGCTGACTTGACATTATCCCGTGGCTAAGTTGCTTTCCTGAGAGCAGAAGGGCAGGCCTGAGCTAGTTCATTAGCACCAAGTCACATAAGCTGAACGTCAGATACATACATACCCTGTAAGCATGTCAGCACTATCAGGAAGTGGGGTGGGATTTCCATTGGCTGTAACAGGCACTCTAAAGCTCATTTAGAGCATTAACCCAACACTGCGAAGGTCAAGATGTCTGAGACTCAAGTCCATCACCACAAGGTTTATATAGTTTGGAACGAGTAGGACACTTAAAGGTGGAGGCTTTAAGCAAGTAACGTCTCTCATATCTGTCTATCATCATTTTTAACTGCCCATACTGAGAGAGAAGGGCACGGCATTTAGTGAAGCCTATAAATTGGTGAGGAGATCAGTTAGACGTAGAGATATAGACCTAATGAAGGATAAAATACCGAAGGCTTACTGCCTATCGACACCAAAGTCAGCGGTTTACTTCAGATCCAGTCTGTGTGGAACTACAGTAGTATGTTATCCTTCTGTTCATTTATATCTTCTTTTGGCACTCCCACATCTAAATATATGATGGATGGAGTCTAGCTGTTTCAGTGAATGAGCCGTTATCAGGCTTCAGCAGAGAATGATAACGACCTATTCACGTGAATCAGGTGTGTTGTGCAGGGAGACAAGTAAAACATGCAGGGCAGGGATTCTCTAGTACGAGGGATGAGGACCACTGTCTAATAACATAAACAACATAATCATGACACGACACCTGTCATGAACATTAATGAATGTTTATGACTGTTGTCATTAGATGTACAGTAATTCGGGAAATAATGTCATGTTTATTGTCAAGTTGACATTGTTTGGGATCTGTCTTTGTCATGACAACTTGTCATTACCCAAGACAACATAACCTGTCAATGACTTTGTCATTACAACTTGACATTATCCAAGGCAAAATAAACCGTCAATGTCTTTGTCATGACGACTTGACATTAAACAAAGTTTTGACTTGTCATTAAGATGTCATAACATTGTATTACAGTGTCAATTATATTTCTTACAGTGTCATGACTAATTTACTTGACCTCAACAACAGTGGTAACATTTTCACTTGTCATATATATCATAAAGCTTTATTACAATGGTTAAAATGGGCTTTTTTGCCTTGGTTAAAGTCAAGTTGTCATGACAAATTGACAGGTTATGTTGTCTTGGGTAATGACAAGTTGTCATAACAAAGACAGATCCCAAACAATGTCAACTTGGTATTAAACATGACATCATTTACCAAACAGTTATAAACATTCATTAATGTTGTGTCATGATTATGACAGTATTATGTCAGTCTTAATGAACACAACGTAAATTAAAGTGTTACCCAACATACAGTATATACCTTCTATACTGTTAGTCTTATATTTGCTTCTTATCAGAATAAAGAAAATTAAGCGTGAAGAACAGCGTTTCCGACCAAAGTTAAGGACCAACCCCAGTTTTAGTTCCAAAGTCATGACATCATTAATTTATAAGTAGTCACATAAAAGACAACAACCGACTGCTTAATGGCCGAGGTGCATTCCTAGTTAGGTCATATTGTAATCACATGGATTACTTGGTCCCACGACTCTGTCCCGTCAACACCCCCAGATGGATTGACAGGCAATTACTGCCAATGGGCATCGCCGCCCAGAACAGCCTGCATTGCGAAGGTCACTGTCTCTCACACAGTAGCAGCCCAAGGGAGAGCAAGTTGTGTTATCTGGTCGATTTAAGATGTGTTCAAATGTGATTGACAGCGGCTGTGTCCTTAGCTGTGATGGGTTGCGTGTCAGTGCTATTGGTTGCCTAGGTGACATCTTAGCAAGAGGCTGTTTTAAGTTCTTGTTGAGGACCCGATTGTACCGGCCAGTCAGGATAAAATGGAAATAATTATTTTTAGTGTCAATCTCTGGTCACCTGGGTGTCTGTCTCATGGTCTGTGTATCACAATATATCCCCTGACCGACACTGTGATCTTGTTAAAAGGCTCATTGAGACCCAGATCACGAGCCTTTTAATGTCTTTCAATGAGGCTGTGATTTTATTACCAGCCTATTAAAAGGACAAAGGTGTTGTGCCGGTGTACCGAAGATATCTGCCTTTCTCTCATCACATCTAAAAATAGCTCTTTTAGATCTCACTGATGCGTTTAAAGCCTTTGTGTGTTGAAAGTGAAGGACACTATTGGACATACATAACAAGCGCATCATGAACGTACCCTGTATTGCCAATTGCCAGAAATGAACCCGTGGCATCACAGATGCCCTGCAGTGGCTCTGAAGGGATACGTTTTCTACTGACATAACAAATCTTCTGTGGCTCTGCAGGAGGAAGGATCCTGATGTGGCACCCATCGATGGTGCCTACGGCACAGAGAAATGCCTCATGACCAGCAAGGCAACCAAACCCAGTCCCCACCATCACATCTCCTCTGGTGAAGGAGGAAAATAGCTTTGTAGAGGATGGTCATCATTTCCTCCACAGCATTGTGGATGGTCCTGCAGACTGTAGCTAGTGGCATGGCAAACATATTTGCAGTAACTTTGCAGGAGGCCCCACAAGAAAGCCAGGCCGTGAACAGCACCTAGATGTTTTAATGTTCCATGTTTTTATGTATGTGTTGCATATTTATATGTTTTTACTATTTATTCCAACTATTCAAAAATCTGATTTAAATGGTTGAAGTTTACCAGAATAATTTGCATCTGTTTTTGAGATGTGTTTAGGTATGTCGTATATGAGTGGTTGGACATTCTAATTTTAATTGGGTTAATCATGTCACTGTTCCTACTGAGCTGTGGAGTTAAAAAGGAAATCCTTAGGTTAACTAGGATTACTAAATACTAATTTTGATGTGTACAATATAGTTTGTAAGGGTTCTAAAGATGAGCAAATTGATTGCCCCACGCCAGTATCTTCCACGGTCAAATGAATGTGGCCTTGATTGATTCAATAGCCGATCATATTGTGATATTGTATGGAGGAAGGGGGTGGGGGGGCGTTCTGCAACGATTTAAACATCAATCGACTAATTCAGAATACCCTAATTGTGAGTTATGCTGCTATGTTGTGACTTGATTGTGACAAGCAGGCTGAGCTTACAGCCAAACTAATTTTTGTAGGCTACCGTACCGTACTGTAGCTTACCCACCCAGGACTTGATGGAGCAATATTACTAGGCTATATAGAATCAAGATAAATGTAACTGAATATCAGAGGACTAAATCTAGTTATAGATCAATATTTTTGTGTGAAATGGAAATATCACGTGAAGAGGACCTGACGCTGATTTAATTTCGAGAATGCCTTTTCTTCAAAGGTAATAGTTACCGGGTAGTATTGCTGTGGAGTTACCATTGATAATAGTGTTCTACAGGTTACCATTGATAATAGTGTTCTACAGGTTACCATTGATAATAGTGTGCTACAGGTTAAACAGTTAATCATTTAGCAGGTATCTTATTTGGTTTTACCACCAAGTGACGCAACAACAGAATCAGCGTGGAGTGAGAAAGTGAGTGTGTGTGTGTGTGTGTGTGTGTGTGTGCACAGCACTGAGCCTCTAGCCATTGCCAATGTGATCATTCTGCCACTGATCACAGATAACAAGGGAATTAACACCGGAGCTCCCATAGGTCGCATGCTGTCAGCAGCTAGGCCGCTGTTAGCACTGGGTATCGACAAGCACACGAGCACTCGTTCTACTTTAATAACACTGATGTCAAAAAAGTGCATGTCTAAATTAGTCTGGTGGGAACTGAAGAAAAAGCAATCTTGTTTCCTTGTTGGTGTTTTGAACATAATATAACAAACACAGGTCCATGGTGTTTACAGTTTTTTTTTTGGGAAAAATACGAGAACCAAAAAGTTAAAGAGTGTACTGTAGATAGCCAGCTCAATAAAACATCGGAAATGTATGGATAGCATATTTGTGCACAGTGACATTATAGGATAATAATGTAGGCAATACATGTTGACCAGAAGAAGCTGAAATAGTCTATGTAGGCTACAACATGTCTGACATTGTTGGTATTTAATTAAATCAATGGTGGGAATTCATTCTAAGCCTTTGCTGAAGTAGCCTTTGTCCTAATCAACTGACGTCTCAAATCTGTTATTAAACAACATTGTGTCTGCCATGATGTATAAAAAGCAGATAAATTATGCTAGTTCTAATCACAAAACATGAGCAAAGTAGGCCTAATTACCAAATGAACTGAGAACTCAGTTAAACTCAGTTTGACTCAGTTCAAACTGAGAACTCTATAGACTACAAACAAGTAAATTAAATACAAACACTGTCTTGGTGCTGTATCAAGCACTCTCTGATTTCCTGTATAGGAACGTAGCAGAGCGTCTTTCTGTAAATTATTGGCTGTTTATTAAAGGGTCCGCCCTTTTTAAGAACTCTGCAAAGAATCGAATAGAGAAGCTTAGCTTCGAGGGGGAACTCAAAATTACTTATATTTTTGCCATAGACACTGCGCACTTGAATCTCATTCTGTATCCTATTGAAGCTCAGCTTCAATAATGGTCTATGGGGCCGTGCTTCTGTTGGTCTCATCAGATACGCTGTTCACAAACGCAGATATCAGTTTTGCTAGTGCAGATGCTGTAAACTTAGTAATAATTAATAAATAGAAACATTGTCATGAAATATACATTAGCAAACATCAAAATATCATATTTTTTAATTAAATTGTAGGGGAAGCTGAGCTTAGAGCAATCGTCTCTGATGTTGACTGCATATGAAAGACACAAAGGCACAGGGCTAACAAATGGAACATTATGCTAACTAATTATGAATAATATTCCATCACCTACACGTTGCTTAGACAACCTGCAGCGTAAACCGATGCCAATAAAATGCTACATTAAATTCCTCGGTGAGCGAAAAAGTCTGCTCTGAGTCATGGCTGCCTAATAACAGCCGAAAAACGAGAAGAGAATTCTTCTAGAGCTTTAGAGCCAAAAAAGGCAAGTTGGTTTGGAGCGGTGAGCTAACAGGACCAAGCTGTTAGCATCATATTTCACGCAACGTTTGGCTTCTCTGACTGGCATGGGGGAGGAATAAATCAGCACGCACATTCACAAATGCCCACATGCTCACCAACGCACACACACATACATGCGCACACACGCTTAAATACACACACGCACACACATACACCCTGGACTTCTCCAGCCACCATATTGGGCTGAATATTTAGTGTCACGCCACATCATATTTCTCCTGAGGTCTAAAAATGCGCGAAGCGTGAACAGAATCCTTGTTAGTGTCTCTAAATGGACTGCTGAGAACTGTGTGGAATCTGTGTGTGTGTGTGTGTGTGTGTGTGTGTGTGTGTGTACGAATATTGCCGCAGAAAGTTAGTACTTGTCCACTGTCTGGAGAGTTTTTATCTGTTTGAAAAGCTGTTTGAAAAGCTATTTGACATAGGGTCACCATTAGCAACCAAATGTGTTTCCAAGCCAATACATCAATATCACGAGGTCTAGACATGTACCGTGTGTCTCTACATAGATATACATAGATTAGTAGTATAAGACAGACCTCCAGCTTTACAATTTCACTCAACATTGTCGCAGCTAAAAAAGCATAAACAGTGTCCAAATGTCATTTGGATGAACCATCTCTGTGAGCTCACTGACAACATACTCTAAGTTGAGTTGAACGTCATAAAATTCAGTAGCAATATGATTTAGCAATTTAGCCATTTGCAGGAAAGAATATGTTCCCTTCTTCTAGTAAATGTGTGAATGCATTTGCAATAACTCAATTGTACATTTTGTATACATGTATCATATACCTTTCAGTGCAAGAAACATAATCTGCATTGATTGTGTGTTTGATAAGTAAGAGTGAAATAGACCTCAAAGTCTTTGCTACCAAGGTTGCAGCCTGGCTTATATAAAACATGAATTAGCTCCCCTAAATACATCAATATATCAATCAATACGCTTTCTCTGTTTTATATTTCTTTCTTTCTTTTTTTCAGCCATTCTGATTGCATAATAATAATAATAGTGTGTGTGTGTGTGTGTGTGTGTGTGCGTGTGTGTGTGCGTGTGTGTTTAAAAGAACAGGGTTCAGATAGAGGACATATTAGCCCTAAAAAGGGTGCGTCTTAGCTCTTAGCCTCTTTCTTTTGTCTTTTGTACAGCGTGTACTCACTCCTTGATCACACGATTCATACATTTCTGCCACAGTTCAGTGTCTACATTTGATGCACAGGCCGCGTTAGTAGGAGCAGAGCCATGTAAAGAGAGAGTCGCGTCATCTCCGCTCACACATAGTTTTTTCACAGTAATGGTGGATTGTGATGCCTCACAAAAGTTCCCGGAAGTTAGCCGCAAATACCCTAGAAATTCTATTTTAAATGTATATAGATGCATGTTTTGGTAGTAAGTAAGTAAGTAATAAGGAAGTGCACTTCTTGGAAGCTTTTTGCCATAGATTTTGCCTCACCATGAACCATGTGACATTCAAACTTACATTGGCGTAACTCTCTCTTCCAATGGCTCTGGTAAGGGGATGGAGTATTTTTCTATTACTCAAATGAAACATGTTT
This sequence comes from Forbesichthys papilliferus, assembly GCA_025399855.1. Classification (NCBI taxonomy): domain Eukaryota; kingdom Metazoa; phylum Chordata; class Actinopteri; order Percopsiformes; family Amblyopsidae; genus Forbesichthys; species Forbesichthys papilliferus. The sequence continues at coordinate 8,592 of JAODOY010077172.1, forward strand.
TTGGCAATAAAGTATCAAATCTCACTTTGTTAAAGTCTATTTTCAAATTCATTTCTTAAAGGTGGGGTGATTATAAAGTGATTATAATCCAAACCACGGTCAAATTACTATGTGCATGGACTGTCAAATAATGTGTGACTTCATAAATAGGAACACAAACAAATTCATCTTCAATATTGTGGGCCGAGCTTAGGTGTGTTTGTTTTGATGTTGAGATCAAAAATCAAACATCATTCTCCAGCATGGCTTACTACACATTAACATTCGCTCAATGCTGTCGTCATTGGCCGCTGGGAAAATAAATGGCCGCTATACAGTAACCTGGTGTTTTATTTTGGGATTTTAAAGAGCCAGGAAAGCATATTTAATTGGTATATTTCAATTGGCTGTGATATGGTAACATGCTTTACGCTATCATAGGGCTACATGAGCCTGTGTATATTCATTCATTTATGTGTATGCATTCAGGATTGTCTACAGTGTGTGTACTTGTGTGTGTGTGTGTGTGTGCTATTGGAACAGGATGGTGTTTTGATTGGCCAGGGGCTGTTTGCATATTCATAAAGGGAAAGCCATTTGGAGCTTGATGAATGCTGACAGACGATTCTGCTTGCACAGGAGGTGCCACTCACAGCTAAATGAACTGGAGGCCTGTGGTGTGGGTACAGGAGAGCAGGTACACACATTCAGCATAGACTCCACCTGGGACGCATACACACAGTGCATAAAGATGAACATGCCACAAGGGACCCATCCACACATATAGTACACACGTGAAGATAAACACACCACATCCGTCCACCTGTGTAACACACTTATTATTGTTCAGGGTCACAGGGAGCAGTTTTAAATCCAGCGTTATACTGTGCCCAAGGCAACAAGTTACCCCTGTGTGTGTGTGTGAGTGTGTGTGTGTGTGTGTGTGTGTGTGTGTGTGTGTGTGCGTGTGCGTGTGTGCGCACGCGCCTGTGTGCGTGGGTGGAGTATGGGGTGCTTTGTAGTTAACAGAACACCAACAACACAAACATAGTCAACACCAAGATAGTCAAAATGATAAAACAACTATATGTGATGATGAAAACTATATTTACAAGCGCTGTACAGGTACACAGAAAGCCCAGAATCATTGTAGTATGCATACGATATACCCCTGCAGCCTCAGCAGTGACAGTGCAGCTAATCGATTTATCATATCATGTCAAAATACACACATGCTCTGGCCAGTTCAAATGTGAATCCTTTGTTCTAAATCTATCTCCTCCTCCTTTCCTCCTCTCTTCTGCAGTTAAGCGAACAACACAGTTTCCCGCGGGCGTCGCATCTCTCAGTGGGGAGAGAGACAGACAGGCAGACAGACAGGGAATCCGTGAGACTGCCGCTAAATGGTTCGCTACCTCTCAACCAACAGGATATCTCCTCTCTCGGCTGGTGCAGCCACGTTCAGTTGCTACAAATGATGTGCAGTTTAATTATTAGCACACGGGAGCTGCACTGTTCATTAGCTAAAGAGCAGCAGGTAGGCAGCATTGAACTCACAAAGAATGGATGGAGGGTTCAGGGGGGTTGGGAATGGGATTCAGTCCAATTAAAATGTGGCAAATGAACCATAGCGAAAAGTAAAACCAGGCTGGACAAAACACTGTTAAAGCTATTTAGCAGATATCAGATCTGACAGAATAGAATCGAATACAATGCAGTACAAGAGAATACAATAGAATATAGGTGGAATGAACTGAAATAGATATTCTACAACATTATCCCTGTGTAAGTGAAGGGCGAATTATATCTGGCCCCAAAAAGAGGAGGGACACATTCCCTGTTTGATTTCTCCAGTTTGCGTCTACCTCCTCTTGCCTATTCTTCTTTATCTAATGGTTAAACCATCCATTGATGTTGCGGCAGTCTGGGTTTGACGAGGAAGGGAGAAAGGGTGAGGGAGGACTACAGTAGCTATTGGAGATGACAGCCGCTGTCACTTTCCTCTTCCACTCACATTTCAACAAAGAAGAAGAGAGACAAAGACAGTGGACGTGTATTGCTGTAATCTACCGGTTTATGCTTCTAGGCTCAATATTAGCCTCATATACTGTAGATAGACTCATCACCTTCCTCTACTCCCCCTTGACTGTGATTTAGCAGATTACCTTTGGGTGATGAAAGAGGTTGCAAAGTATGGTTTAGACATGTGTCTACACACACACACACACACACACACACACACACACACACACACATGCACAAAGGGATTCAACTACATGCGTGAGAGGGATGGTCGAATAACAAAAACAAACTATGAAAAGAGACCAAATTGAAAATGCACATGAAAGGCTAATGGGTTGACCTCTGAGTGTTTTTATCAATGTGTGAGTGTGTGTGTGTGTGTGTGTGTGTGTGTGTGTGTATGTGTGTGTGTGTGTGTGTGTGTGTCTGTTTGTGTTTTTGTCTAAAGTTATGATGAAATAAGAAAGAGCAATTGCTTTTGAAAACCATTTAAATAAGAGAAGATAACAGGAACTATTTGTGTGACGGTGTGTGTATACATTTTTCATAAAGACCATTAGACAAGTTAGTACCTTATAACAAAAATCTTTAAAATACTTTTAGCAGCTGTAGATATGAAACAATGACAATGTTTCATTATATGGAACACTGTAATTATTTAACACATTATTTCTGAAATGAAAATGAATTGAACAAAAACATTTAGATGCTATGGTATAAAATAAGCATACGTTGGAACTTCACATACTGTAGCATTACAACATGTTATGGGCTGACACATCAGTTTTGCACAGCATTACCCGGCTAAAAAATACAGCCAAGTTATGTTTTGCATGCTGGTTTGCTGGTACCCCAGCATCCCATGCTTGTTGCTGGTGTGCTGGTATACCAGCTAGACCAGCACTACCCCAGCACTTACCAGTATGAACCAGTCTGGACCAGCATATAATTCATGCTGGTTTATGCTGGATTTTTCATCAGGGTAGAGATGTATTAGATAGACATAGTACATCTCTACATCAACAGCAGTGACACACAACTCGTTTGCAGTGGAGGCACACTAGCGCCACATTCTTCACTCTCAAGGCACCCTCCATCCCCTCCATTCAAACCACTTGTTGTAAGAGGCAGAGCTAATTGGTGGCATTCACATTTTGCAGCAGGTGATTGGGGTATCATATAATGTTATGACTTTCAAACAGCACTTATTGCTGCCGTCAACTGAATGGCCGCTCCTGGACAGCGACTGGCTATGTAGTTAATAATTGTTTTGATTGAGTCAGGCTTATTGGTGGAATGAACCACAGTGTGGCACTAACAGGATCCACGTGGTTTCGCTAGGCTAGGCTAGGCTAGGCTAGGCTAGACGCACAGCTCCACTGTCCTGAGCTGTGTGTTTAGCCTAGCAGCTTCAGAGGAGGGTTTTACATGCAACCACGTCAGCGAGTGCATGCAAAGTCCAATGCACGCTGCACTGGTGCGTAGCCGAAGGGTGAGCGCTTTCGAAGCTATTTCTCATACCATGCTTTGCCCGCAGAATGCCTGCAGTCTTTATCTGTCCCGCCCCCCAGCACTCTCTATGAAATGTGCACATGAAATACATTGCACTGCATTGATCATGCATTATAATAACATGCATGCTGTAGGACTGTTGTGTAGAATCACACATATTTTATATTGGAATAAATTGGCAACAAATTAGGCAAGCAACAATGTTATAGGATATTTAACAATTGTCGGATAAAAGAAATTGGGGGCAGGGGGCATGACTAAGAAACAAGCAAAACGTTTTCTTTTAAATGATTATTTGTAGTGTTTAACCTGCCACAGTGTTCCTTCCGTGCACTCTATGTAAAGGTGCTTCCAAAATTCTAGGTGAGGTGGAATATAGACTCCCATCGGGAAAAAGATGGTCAGCGCCCGCATTGTGTTGCTCATTGATCAACATGGGAGCGGATCCATGTATGTGTGTATGTGCATATGGGTAATGTATGTGATTACAGAAAGGGGTCATAAACACAGACAGTGTATTTCACAAAGTGTTAAATAAATCAAGCCTAGCTGAATGTAAAAATAAAATGCAACTGAATGCATCTATGCTTGGAAATAGGACACAGATGCATTGTCTTCATTCTCCTTCAAAAGCAAACTTATTTAACTTAATAACTCTTAATAACTTAATAACTTAAAAAGGCATGTAAATGTTTATCCTATCTACAGTATATAATAACTTACTGTAAGATGACAAATGATTGTCTTTACTCAGGTTATGGGCTTTAAAGGCATGTTGTTTTTAATTTACAGAATATGTTATGCAATGTGTTGTTCAGGCTACAGGCATTCAAACGTATCCATAGAAGCTGACAATGTGTTAGCGATATATATATCCCGGCTTATCGAGCCAGCCCGTGCTGTTCGATGTGTCCAGAGACAACCCAGCTTTAGTGTATCACACGCCTTGCTGCATTCTAACGTCCTACAGGAACGAGATCGTGACACGCGTCAAGACCTGCAGCTTGTGTACCGCAGTCTATCTGCTCACTGCTCGTACATGTCACCCTGAAGCCCCATACCGTACAGCACGCTCACTGCGCTCATTCAAAGCAGCTCATTATGCGCTCCACTGCACAGTGCCAGTTCACATTGGCTAAATATCATCAGTGGCCCATTGTCGATATTGCTGTCATATCACCCAAACCTAGTGTGCACACTGCATGCTGTGTGTGTGTGTGTGTGTGTGTGTGTGTGTCTAATACAGCACAGACGCCTATAGATGTTATAGGGATGTGTACATACAGTATATAGTGAATGAGACGGACTCTTATTGATTGTGACTACTGTATAGGGGAAAGTTACAGCTAGACAGCAGGGGGAGGATGTTTGGATGTTTTAACCCTCTCTTCAGCTATTAATAGGTGGTTAATAGGTCATTCAGGATAGGAATACAGTGGTGGATATGCCTTGTAGAACCCTGCATTTGAGCTCGAGCCCAACAGGCCCCTTATTTATGCCCCCCTGCTACCTGTTTTCACGTCAGAGTTCACATCCGGGCCGGGCGTCAGGCCTGTTTTAGGTTCCTCCTCCTTTTAATATTTTAGACATACATTAATTTAAAGAAACTATGAGAAGTTTATGGTGGTAAAGCAAACATAGAAGGCATTTTAAAGAAGCTGCGATCAACACCAAGTATCAAGTGTGCTCGTTTGTTTACATCGGGGCATTCCTTTCAATCCTGTTTTAGAACTGGAGAAAACACAGGCACACCCTTCACTGAGTGGCCTTGATGTGAATCAAGCGGCTGGCGCCGGTGAATCGTGTGTAGTTTTCTCCGAAGTACGGACATATCTTTGACTTTGATGAACAAACAAGGAACATAGCAAAGATTTGTACGACTGCTGGTAGGAAGACCTACTTTAATTTCTAGCAGTGCAGCAAACAGTGTAAATATAGCTGGTCTTGCGGCATGCATGTGCCACTGATTTCATATTCATGCAGCATCATATATCATATCATAACATATCATGATTACTGTAGCTACTAATGTAAGATATTGTCACAGGCTATTGTTCATCTCGTCTACGTGGCTTTATTTTAATCAAACTGATTCTGTCCTGCTGAACGTATTTCACCTGTATACACATTGTAAACGTAAACGCAATGATCGCAAAACAAAGGGCACTCTAAAAAATAACTTATTACAAAATGTAGTGATGGTTAATAAAATATTATAACGTCATCTTGACAAATCGAGAAAGTCTACCGCACATAGGCCGCAAATAAAATAAAATAAAATAAAATGAATAACAGGCTCATCTCGGGCTTAAGATGTCAGGCCAAAACCGGGCTCGAGCCTGAGCGTCTCGGGCCAGGGCCTGGATTTGAGGCCTGTGCTGGGCTCTAATGCCTTGTGCTTTTGCTTCTTCTGGTTTTTCAATGATGTCATTTTTGTTTTCCACACTGGAAGGCTGCCTCTCCAACAGCCATCAGTCTTCTATCACGTCCCTATTGTCAAATCAATCTTTTTCAGACATCTCTCCATTGTTGTCAATATCACTATTATGGATTTATATTTTATTCACACTTTTAATCCTTCCATTTATAATGTATTTTCTCCTTTCATTAATAATTTCTTCATTCCTTCCATATTTTTTATTCCTAAGTATAAGCCTTATACTGTATTTTTTTTTATTTAAATATTTTCAAATAGTCGTGTCTCCTCTCTTCTATGTGTGTGTGTGTGTGTGTGTGTGTGTGTGTGTGTGTGTGGTCTTTTAATTCAGCATTCAGCACATACAGAACATTAGCATCTGCCAAGTGTTTGCGCTCTGCTGAAAATCTTTGACATACTGTAGCAGTGGATTCTGCAGGTGTGGCAGATTTGAATGTGATTGTTATCTACTTGAGATCACAGGGAATGAAAAACTAGAGCAGATATTTAATTCATGAAGAATGCACAGACCTACATAAATGTTTACAGTCTCACTGAGGCTTCCTCAAGGGAGCAGTGGGCAGCCGCTGTGCAGCACCCAGGGACCAACTCCTGGTTGGAGCCAGTGTCCCTGGTCAGATATCACTGGCTGGAATGTGAACCTATGTTTTTAGATAGTGGGGGAAACCGGAGCACCCAGAGGAAACCCACAGACACAAGGAGAACATGCAAACGCCACACAGAAATGCAGGGACAACCTTGGTTCGAACCCGGAACCTTCTTGCTGTGAGGGTGTTGCCCCGTGAAAATGAAGAAAGCATTGCAGTGATATGCAGCCAACAGCAATTTGCTAACTCAAATATTAAAATATGAACTACTGTATTGTTTGTCATCAATTTCCCTGGGGGAGGTCACTGAGGAAGTCAAACAACTCCACAGTGGCAAAGCGAAATGATGAGATTCGTCCAGAAATGCTAAAAGCTTTGGATGTGGGGGGGATGTCTTGAATGACACGCCTCTTTAACATCGCGTGGAAGTCGGGGACAGTGCCAAAGGAGTGGCAGACTGGGGTGGTGGTTCCCCT